>JASDQU010737244.1:377779-391894 GCA_032191745.1 Picea mariana | reverse complement strand
CACCATTGCCGCTTTACGAGACTATGGTCTTATGAATTTCTTTCATATCCTGGACATGAGGGCCCAAGTCAGGTTATTGGAGTACCTTGTGCATATGTGGGATCTCGATCAGCAAGCATTCCATGTAGGGGTCCACACATTGTCCTTGGATATTGAGGACATTTACTTCTTGACAGCACTGTCACGGCGTGGGTACCACGTGAGCCTGACTAGTAGCAGAGGTGGTGGGATGCCTATGAGTGAGTACTGCTGCTTGAACTGTGTTCTAGAGGAAAAGAGGAGCAAAGGGAAAGTAGCTATTTGGGGAGTGCGGGATTTGACCCTCTATACTATTTTTTTCATCTTTGCTCATATGGCTGGGAGCTCCGCTCCTCACATGGCTCTCCAGAGATACTTTCAGTATGCCATAGAGTGTACTGAGCCTCAGGTTTTTAACTGGGCAGACACAGTGCTTTGTAGCATGAAGAGACAGTTGACCAAATGCAGGCGAGGCAACCTGAAGCAATTTGGGTATGGGTCTTTGTTAGTGTCCTTCTTCCTTGAGAGGGTTCCCTTGCTAAGGTTTCAAGTTGAGTGGGATTTATCGGCTCCAACAGATCCAAGAATGCTGAGATGGTGTCAACTCATGGCCCGACACGTAGCGAGACCAATTATCAAATATGATGATACCTTCTTCGACTGGTTGTGACCACAGATGCTGATGGTCGATGATTTTGCTTATGTCGGGTTGGATTTCCGAGGAGATCCAGACTTGGTCCTGCTCGAGGGCGCTAAGTGGGGGGAACTTGGTAAGAAGTACACAATTTTTTCTTTTTAAATGTTTTTGTGAATTTTATCATATGCAAATGTTTTTTAATGTTCGTCCAAGATCTAAATACAAAATTCTTTTTGATGACATAGATGTGGGACCTTACCGACCTCCTGGTGCTTCTCCTATTCAGCGACGAGGAGATGTGGCACCAGTGCCACGATGGGACACCGAATATTATGAAGCAGTGGAACAAAACCTAGAGGGTTTGACAACAGACATTCCGGACATGCCTCTTGGAGAGGTTCCACGACGTTATCAACGTCATACAGTAGGAGTGTCAGAGTCCATTGGCCGACTGCTTCGTAGGGTTGCCCGGGCAGTCGTGTGTTACCATGAACGTCATCCATGACGTCACTTTGTAGAAGCTATGAGCTTCAGATTTTGAAATTTTGGTCCTCGGACAAATTTTTTTGTAAAAACTCTTTTGATCGTTATATATACATACGGCTTCTACCGGTTTATCTTGTGTTGTGTGAAAATTGATGTGATTGATTTATAAATGACCCAAATGTCTGTCTAATACATAGTTAGCCAATGCATTAGTTAATGTATTTAGATGTCTAGGAATATGTTGATATTCAATATAATCAAAATAACTTTCCAAGAGGCGAATTCACATATACACCCGTAACAAAGTAGGACTTCGAATAGTATAGACATTACTTAACTATAGTACTACGAGCTGCGAATCGAGTCGCACAACCAAATGACGGATTCCGAGTGAGATAGCATCAATCAACAATTCGATAATGGCACCATACTCTACAATATTGTTGGTCGCACGGTCGAGACACACACCTCGTAAGGAGACAAGTTCGTTTGTAGGGGCGTAAATTACCCATGCAGTGGAAGCAAGGTTCTGAGTACTACGGCTAGGGCCATCAGCAAAGATGATGTAGGGTAGTGAAGACTCCGACATCTGGAAATCAAACACAACTTCACGTAAGGGCAAAGACCAGATAATGACAAAAACAAGCTACAGTAACACACAAGAAGTATGATACAATAAAAATATAGGTACTCGTGCACAAGTGATATTATGCATAGTACTTCTTCAAGTACAACCCATTTCTAGGTTCACTTAAACAGATACCATCGTAATATACTAACTCATAAGCCCCTTTTTCCAAAACTCATCTAACGATGTAAGGACCTCGCCACATGGCTTCGAATTTTCCATCTCCTAGCATATCTCGATCTTGTTCATAGAGGAGAACGAGGTCTCCTTCAGAGAAAACGTGAGGCTTGACATGTTTGTCGTATTGGGCCTTAACACATTTTTTCTGGGCTTCTATGACTAGGGTAGCATCGCGTCGAGTTTCGTCTAATCGCATAAGATACAATAGACGTTCTTCCTCAGCAGAAGTGTGTGGTAGGAGTTCAACAACTAGTTTTAAAGAGGGTATATTGCATTCAATCGAGAGAATGGCTTCCAAACCATAGACTAGCTGGAAATGTGTAAACCCAGTAACGGACTTGACGGATGTCCAGTAAGCCCACAATGCCGAGAACAACATTGTGTGCCAACTTGTTTTGTGAATACCTATCATTCGTCGGAGCATAGTTATGAGAACTTTGTTAATTGCTTCGACTTGGCTGTTGGCTTGTGGGTAATAGGGCGTTGAGTTTTCATGGCAAAGACCCAAATTTTCAGTAAGTTTGGACATCATGAAGTTTTGAAAGTGGTTTCCGTGATCAGTGACGATAGCCTGAGGAACACCAAAACGGGCTATGATGTGATTAAAAATAAATAATGCTGCGGTCTTTCTAGTGTTGTCAAATGTGTGCATCGCCTCGACCCATTTCGTAAAGTAATCTACGGCTACAATAATGTATCCATGCCCCCCAACCGAGTGGGGGTGACATGTCATGAAATCGATGCCCCATTTCACAAAGGGACCAACGGAGACCACAAGGTGAAGAAGAGCGGGATGTGACCGTATCTTATGATTATAGGTCTAGCAAGCATGGCATTTTTGAACGACGACGGTGCAGTCGTTAAATAAAGAAGGCCAAAAATACCCTGCTCGTAGGATCTTCTGGGCAGTAACATACCCAAACATATGACCACCACAGGCTTCAGAATGGCAGTCATTTAGAGCTTTCTCAGTTTTGTCAAACGTTAGGCAGCGACRAAAAATTGAGTCAATCCCCCGACGATAAAGAGTATCCCCAAGGATAATATATTAACGGGCTTGGTAGCGTATTCGACATCGGTCAGTACTAGACAAAGTTGGCCGGAAAGTCTGGGTTTGGAGATATATGATGATATCACCATACCAAAGATCATCAGTGCTGATAAGGAAAGGGGATTCATCTGGTAATGAATCAACTGCTACATTTTCTGTTTCAGAATAGGGAAAGTTGCATATCAACTCAGCAAACACTAAGGACTTCTTGGACTTGGCACGTTTGAATTCCAAGTCAAACTCCTGGAGTATCACGATGCATTTGGAGTATTTTCCCCCGAGCAATTGACATGTGAGAATGTGTTGCATAGGGTTGTAGTTAGAAATCACTGTAGTCTTGCGAGAGAGGATATAGTGCTAGAAGCGTTGGATGGCTTGGATGGCTGCTAAGGCCAGTTTTTTGACATGTAAATACTTGGTTTCGGTAGGTGTTAGACTTCGAATCAAGTAGTAGATAACATGTTCGTCGTTAGCATCATCCTCTTGGATGAGAACCATACCAATGGTGTAATCCGAGGCGGCAAGGTAGAGGAAATAATCGCGACCGTAATCGGGGGGAAAGAGAAGTGGAGCACGTGTTAGGGACAATTTCAAAGCTTCGAAAGCTTTGTTTGTGATGGTATCCTAGGCGAAGTCAGACCCATTTTTTAGGAGCCGCGTAAATCCACGAGTTATCTCGGTGTAATTTGGGATAAAACGATGAAGAAAGTTTGATTTCCCCTGCAAACTTTGTAACTGGCGAAGTGTAGAAGGAGGAGGGAGATTAAGGATCACCTCAACCTTTAAAGGATCTACCATGATCCCTTGACGCGAAACAATAAAGCCTAGAAGTCGGCCAGATTCCACTCATAAAACACACTTGTGAGGATTCAAACGTATACGGTAAAACCAACAGCTGACGAAAATGGCTCAGAGGTGGGTTGGATGATCGACTCGGCACATTGAGTGAGAGGGTAAATCGTCTAGATATGGTTGCACGATGTGCTTGATATCATGGAAGGCATAAGACATAGCACGTTGAAAAGTTGCGCCAGCGTTCTTGAGACCGAAAGGGAGTTTCCGATAGGCAAAAGTACCCCAAGGAAAAATAAAAGAAGTCTTATGTTGGTCCTCGGGAACAATGTTGATTTGATTATACCCGGAGAAACCATTGATCAGAGAGAAGATTTCACTTCCAGCGCAATCGTTGACAATCTGATCGATGAAGGGGGCAGGAAAGTTGTCTTTGGGACAAGCTTTGTTGATATCCCTATAATCAACGCATACGTGGATTGTGCCTTGTTTCTTGTCGATCGGGACAAGATTGGAAACCCAGTCAGTGAGAACCACCGGGTAAATAAAGCCGGCTTTGAGAAGTTTCTCGACTTCGAGCTTGATAGCAGCCGCTTTACGTGGGTGAACTGGATGAAGGCGTTGCCGGATGGGTTTAGCGTTGGGGTATATCTTGATCTCATGTATCACAATGTCGGGGTTGATACCCGACATTTCTTCGTAGCTCCAGGCGAAGATGTCATGAAACTCTTTGAAAAGGGACGTGTAGGTGACGATTTCGTCAGGGGAACATGAGGCTCCAATATGGACATTTTCGATAATTTTAGGTTTGATGGATATGTCGAGGGGAATAGTGGGCGAGATATTGCTTAAGTTCCCTTCGGAAAACACATCGTGTGTGGACTCGAGAATGATTGAGATGATGACAATGGTCGACGGGGTCGAGATCCGTTGGTAGTTCTCAATGGTATGTTTCTCCAGAAAGAGGATGGAACGATGATGACCATCGTCCCAAGGGGTGTCCTCCATGATAGACATGAGCATCTCGTCTATGGGAAAAATGACACAGAAAGGATCTGGAGATAACACACCAAGAGAGGGGGTAGAAGTTTTGCGACTGAATGGATTGATAAGCGGATTCAACTGGACTTAACGACATTTCTTCACCGTAACAAAGATGATCTCCAGGGTCAGGTACTATCCATGGGTCATGAGATGCAGGAATTCCATGAATTGAGGTGGAGTTCATGTTGATTGAAGCAACAGATGAGCGTGGAACATCGGGCGGGGGAATGGGGAAAGTACCCATTAACGAAGAGTCTTTGATAAGGCCAACACTGACATTCTCATAACCCGGTGGGGTTTTAGCGATGAACGGTACGTTGCTAGAATGGGTGTTGGAGTTAAAGAAGGCTAATTGGTCGACGGTGACTACCTTCCCTTGATGTGGGAAATGTACCACACAAAAAAGGGTCGACACAACTGCATGCATGGAATAGATCCAGCTGCGGCCAAGCATAAGATTGTAATCAAGAGGAGCGTCAAAGACTTCCACTTCAACTTGGACCGTTTTGCCTTCTAACATGATTGGAAACGAAGGAAGGACACTGTAGGGCTTAAAACCGGATCCATTGAAGGCTTTGAGAGTGTTCTGGGATTCATTCAAAGAGGGAGAGCCAATGGCTTTCCAACAAGTAAGAGATATGACACACATCGAGGCACCCTCGTCGATAACGGTTCGAAAAATGTTTTTGTCAGAGACAATCACTTGGATTTGAAACGCGAGTTGAGGGGGTAACCTTGGAATGTGATCTTCCAAGTCAAAAATTATTAAATTCGTATCCGTCGGGTCGATTCCACCAATAGCTTTCAATAGTGCCTTCCATTTTGTGGGACAACTTTGAAGGACTTCGAGGGCTGACATCACAGAAGGTGCTTGGGCTAGATATTCAACAATACTGTAGTTCTGGGCAACATGAGCATGAGGATTGAAAGACGATTTCCGAACGATGCCCTTTGGGGGGGGTCAAAGAACTGTGTCGAGGCTCGATCATTCAAGATGAAGAGGAACGTTGGCAAGTGGAGTCGCGGGAGAGGGCTATACCAATGAAGGAGGTAGGTCATCAACCTTCTCTTTAGAGGGAGAATAATATTTGGCTCGAGTGGTGAGTACAATGTTGTTCTGCTTTGAATCGCCAGTACACATCAATACATAGGATGTAGTAGAAGGTGAGGGTTGGTCATGAATGACCAGTTGAGCCTGTTGTTGAGACAAGAAGGGTTGGGACAAAATGGCTGTAGCAGGTGGTTTTGGGGCTCTTTGAAGGAACTTAGTGACCTCA
Source organism: Picea mariana (assembly GCA_032191745.1). Classification (NCBI taxonomy): domain Eukaryota; kingdom Viridiplantae; phylum Streptophyta; class Pinopsida; order Pinales; family Pinaceae; genus Picea; species Picea mariana. Next base: position 385,781 of record JASDQU010737244.1, on the reverse strand, counting down.
GCGTGTCGTGGAAAATCCTTCATGTATTGATCGTCACCACAGATAAGACAAGGGTATCGAGGTTTGTGCTTATCCTTATCATCAACAGGTGGAGTTTTTGTTCGCTCTGCTTGAGGAGTATTTTTGTCCTCCTTATTCTTACCCCTTCCCTTTTTGGATTTGTTTTTACCGGCTGGGGTAGATTGAACTGCATTTAGCTCAGAAGTCTTGCCGGTGGGAGGGACAGGAGACTGAGCATTTTGAACATTAGAAGAAGCAGGTTTGGGTTTGGTTCTTGAGGTGGAATGTGGTTGGGCATGGAAAGTGCCAATCACACCGTCAGCTACATGAGAAGCAACTGGAGTAGTTGAAGTGGTAGAAGTGGAAGGATGAGGTCCGTCAGGTAGTAAGTCGTAAAGGGTACCCATTTGTGAGTAAACGAGGTCAAGSTATTGAGCACGACTTATAGCCTGCTCCTCTGTGAYTACTCCACCCATGGCGATGTMTCGACCGATGTCGTTCAMAAATGATTTTGTGAACCATTCTGCCAGCAATTGATTGGGGAGTTCGAGCTTAATGAGACGTCATCTCTGTCGCCACTCATGAATGTGATTGGATATATGAGTGGCTTTATTTTGTTTGAAAGAACTCAAAATCTYGGTCCCCGTTTCATAACGGATCGGTAACTGGTAGTGGGTGAGGAAAGCCATAGCTAGGGTGTTAAAGTTGGCAAAGAAACCTCGTGGTAATTCTATATACCACTTCACAGTATAACCTGTGAGGGTTTGTTGAAAAAGACGTAAATGAATAGAGTCATGCATCAACGAGTTGGATGAGCACCAGAGGTGAAAATTCATGACGTGATTGTTTGGGTCCTCTCCCGCTTTGCCATTGAATTTAGGGATGTYCGATGGTAGCTTGGCTGGTATAGCARGCCATTGGGGAGAGTGACGAATTGGATCATTTAAAATCCTTGACAAGTCTGRGAGATCCAAAGTGGCCAAGAAGGGTAACTGTCGATTCACATGCGGGTACTGGTGGCTTTGGGGAGGAATCCCCGTCGACAAACCAGTAGGACCATAAGAAGTCTTCATATGATGTGAAGACCTAGGTATATTCAGTGGTGGTTGTAGAGGATAGTAGCTCATGGGATTGTATCCCAGAACAGGGATGTGAGTTTCAAAATTCGAGCTCCAAATAGGATTGGACGTACCTGGATATGGTTGGCCTATACTAGGGGGTATAATGGATGCATCTGGAATCTGTTGCCCCCCAGTCGATTGAGGAGTATGTTGTATCAACTGATTCCAATACTGGGCCAAGGATGGAGGTATGTTTTGTCGATAGGGTGGGGTCGGTAGGGTTTGTCCTCCAAATGGGTGTTGTGTTCCAATTGGGGGTTGTGTTCCCAATGGGATTTTCATTCCAATAGAAATTTTCCTGTTTAGAGGAGGTTGAGTCAAACCTACTTGGTGAAATTGTCCACCAACAGGAATCTGGTAATTTTGTGTGAATGACGGAATAGTGCCACTTGGATTAATACTACTAGTAGAGGAAAAGAAAAGTCCTCCAAAAGGGGGTTGAGGAAGTGTTGGAATGAAACCAGGAAGAGAGTGCCCAGAAGAAGAGGGACCACCAGGAGTGCCAGATGGGGTTTGCAGAGGAGTTGAAATGGAAGCATTCAACGCACGGTATCCGGGCAGTAGTGTCGGGGTGACACTGGGCATGAGCGGTGTGCCGATGGGGACTTGACTAACCACGGTAATCCCAGTGTGAATACTCGTATTATCCGTGTAATGGGCCATTTCAATAGGGATGGTCAAGATGTGGTTAGATCGCGGGGCATCCGTACCAGGAAAATAATAAGCAGTAGTAAACGGTACTGTGTCTGGGTTAGAGGTTTCAGAGATCACAGCTGAGACGATGGTTTCAATGCCTGATCCTGCACCAAAAAGATCTCGTCTAAAAATGCCCATAGACCAAAAAGAATATTGGCCTTCTATTCCTGGAAAAGGTCCAACCGGTGATCCAGAAGACACAACAACTAAGTCTCTGGAAGAATTCACTCGCATAAACCGTCTCTCAGAATCAGGGTGAAGTCGAAAGTCCTCTCAAGTATTGGTAATTCGGAAATGTTCTAGAGAGTCGGTGCATTTCACTTGTGGTGTGGAAACGTCTTGGACTTCACTCTGTTGAGGAGAGCCCTCAGGTGAGCTTGTAGGCAGGGGTCGAGAACCTTTCAGATGCTCTGGAGATAAAACCTGCATTCTACATGAATGACGTGGAGGATCTATTGTGAACGAGTTACAAACTTACGAAGAAAATCTTATGGTCAACTTGGGTAAACAAACAACACGCGCTAGTAAACAAAATCTAAGAAACAATACCAAGCAAACAAGACCTTCTAATTCCGAAGTCACTAGTTGGTGATGAAATCTAATGTCGCAACAATGAGACAAGAAGGGGCTGGGCTAGGGTGGAAAAGTTACGCTGACGACCTGCTTAACAGACTTACACCCTGGTGCAAGCTCCCACACATAATCGTGGGTATACCCTTCAAGGAACTCGAGTGAGTTTGGCCAACGTCGATTCTAGGTACCGTGAAGACTTGCCCCTTCAGAGTCACCTTGTGTAAGACCCTAGAAAGGTAGGCCACTAAGGTTACCACTGACAACAATAAATCCTGGGGGAATAGTCGATAGTCCAATCCACACACAAGGGTAGGGTATCTAGCTTGAAATCAACTCAAAAGGCTTCCACTCATCATTGTGGGTATACCTCCAAGTCACCCCCGTAATATGTGCAATATCTACACCGATATCAACAAAGCAGGGTGAGTAACTCTGTCAATATCAACGCGACCTCGTGTTTGACCCTTGTGTGAGAAGGGATTCTCGGGACAAAATGTTGCAAATGGAATTTGACACTCCTTAACACAAGATGCTATTGTGTGTTTTGTGCTTTGGAGAGTGTATCTCTCTACCTATTCCAAAGCGCTAGCCTAGCTAAATGTTGGTGTAATAAATCCCTAGAAAAGAGTTACTAGTTAAATTTTACAATTGCGCAATGTTATTAAGGGCTGTTTTTACTCAAAGGAAACGGAGATGAAACTGATGTTGTATAAGACTCTGACCCAATGATGCATAGATAGGAATGAAATGTATCAATTTTCGTTCAATGAATCCTATGTATGGGAGGGAAAGAGAAGTTTTCCGGACCAATCTTGAACTACGACACACAATTTCCTGTAAAATGCAATTGCAACGAATCACACAATAATGACAATTCTCTATTGTTTCTTTTTCAATAATTTCAACAATTGATTTTCAATGTTTTCGAAAATGAAAATGCTTTTGAAAGAAAAGCGTTGTTTACTTTTCAAAAAGGACCTACACCATAATGGTGAGAGTGAAGAAAACCAAAAACTAATGAACAAGCAATAGACAAAAACCCAAACCAATCTTTCAATGGAAACAAAAATGACAAGTAGACCAAACTAGTATTTTCAGTTGTGTGAGAAAAGTAATCTTGCAAATAATGGGAAAAAGAAAAAGACAAAGAATCTCAACTTTCAACCGATCACCAGTTCTTAACCAAACAAGCACTCAGATTCCAAAATCAGAGAGTATATCTTTGCCAAGAAAAGTCAAGAAATGAAAGTCAAGAAAAGATGGACAGGAAGACCCTTTGATTTCCTAAGACTGATCATGCACAAAATCTGAAGACAAGAAAACATCAACCAATGGTCCAAGAAGATCTTTTTAGGAACCTATACTGATCTGGGCAGCTGAACATGCAAAAGTATTAAATCCAAAATTTAGAAAAAAGGGTTCGCAGGCTAACAGTGTTACATAGTGCGAGAATGGGTCATTCTCACAGGCTAGCTTTGAGAAGAGTGCAAGAACCTCGCACTGGACCTAAAAGCAGAGTGCGAACTCACTGTATTCTCACAGGCCACTGTGGGGTGCAGTACGAGAATGTTTGAAACTAAGCAAATTTTTTGAAAAAGACAAAAAAATTGAAGGGGCTTCTGGACCCAGAGGGTCTATCAGGATATCCTGAAGACTCAGAGATTGATAGGAATGGAGAAAGGTAAGGCAAGGGAAAATGGCCAAGGAAAAACACCACAAACCACAAAGAAAACAGGTTGTTCCCCAGTGGAGTCACCAATTTTGTTATCGGACTAATCGGTAGGTGCAGACACTAACAGATCTCCCTAGATCCACCTGAATCTAGAACCAAATAGGACAGGACATGACTCTTTCCCTAAGTGATGATCATTGAATTAGCTAGTAGGGAGGAACAAGTGACATACCTTCATATCGCTTCCTAGGGTCTCTGTTGCTCCCGCTTCGCTCCGGTTCTCTCATGAGGTCAAGACCAAGAAAACACAAACCAACCAAAGTGAAGATAGCAAAATATATTCAATCGTCAACTTATGTGTATGATCAAGGAATTACACAATAAATTAAGAATGACTTTATGGGAAATGGACATGTCGCTGTATCATATTAATCGAAAGTAGAAGATACAACCTGATTGCCTTGATGTCGCAAGCTTCCTTTCAGTGGCTCTTGGCTCCAACACACACACTTGCTCGATCCTTGTATGAAGAAGATCCAATTCTTCTTGATAGATTTGTTAGAGTCTCCAAGCTCCTGTTCAAGCTAGGCTCTTCACACAAATGTTTCACCAATTCTCCAATTAATCTTGCTTAACCTTTTCCATGAGAATCCCATCAATATATAGGAGAGAATGAGATGGTTACTTGGATAAGAATGATCCCACAATATCAGGGAAACCAGTAAAAGGATAAACATTCGAATGCCAACCCATTCTTCTAGAAGATTCCCTTCTAGAACCATCGAGACTTCATCTTTTTCCAAGCTTGAGAGCAAGTTCGCACCCTAGCTATGTAGCACAGTGTGAGAAGTTTGCACCCTAGCTGAAGGCAGCCTACGAGAATGGGTCATTCTCACACATTAGGATATAAGCAACCTGCGAACTCTCTTCAAAAATATGTTTTCTGGGAAGAGATGAATGCCACTTTTCTCAGGAGAAATTTCTTATTAGGATCTTGAGTACACCATCATCAATATGACCAAAATCATGGGTAACAGTTTGCAATGGAGGAAAAAGGAATTCTGACTCAAACTCACAATGTGGTTGCAAAATGTTGGGGCAAAGGGGGAATACTGAAATGGGCAGAGTTTCTATGCTCTCGTGCCTCTCTTTGGATTGGGACCCCAACACCTTCTTTTATAGGCCAAAAGAGATAGTAACAGTTGGGGTGACTAGMTATGGGTGGTCAAATGGTTAGGTAACGTCCCGAAAACCTGTATCCCTTTGCAATTTTCATTTTTCGTGCTTTTTTGTGAATGTACATGGGCTGTAATGGTGCAACAAGCATGTGTACGTGGGCAGTAGTGGTGTAGGGAGTGTACACCTTCAAAACAATGTTTTTTTAGAAGAGTTGTTTAGTGATGGCTTGACAAAGATAGCAAGTAAGATGGCTTGATGCCAGGTATGCATGTCGGGTGCAATTTAGGGTTATAATAGATGCTCCCTAATGTGTGAGGTCAGAAGAGCATCTGATGGCCAAAATATATTAAGAATATTCACCAATGTACGAAGAGAGTGAGCCCAAAGACTAGAGTTCAGGAGGTGCCAACTGCAAAATAACCATTTGTATCACCGAGGCGGGCATACCCATGCTCAGGATGAAATAAAATAATGGTTGCCAATCAAATACACTGCAGATCCATGTCATATAACTCTATAAAGTGTAGCCATGAGAAGTACACATCAGATCTACATCTCAAAATCAAAAGATATACATGCATAATATCCATCTTCAAGAAGCTAATGATGCCCGATGGTTGTAGATGAGGTCTTTATATCTCGAGAAACAACTTCAAAATCTTCAAAACTTGGGTAGGAGTGTAATATTGGTGTATGTCTTCACTACCCAGAGGTCTTCGACGGCTCGTTGGGAACAGACAAGAGGATATCGGTGATCAGGCAGAGAACTTCAGTGATTTTGAGCAAGGACTTGATTGGAATTTCAGGGTGGCCGGGCGTGAAGATAAGAGACAAACTGCAGAAGGGCCGACTCAATTTTAGTAAAATTTCTCTTGGACAAAAGCACGACAAAAGATGAGGCCCAGGTAGCATGACATTGACATAAGTTCACGATGCAGGAGGCAATGCGAACTCTCCATATGTTTGGAAGGGTAACCAAATGGAGGAGGACACAACTCTGCGTAGTGAGAACAACTTCCTAAGATCATATTGAATCCTAGAGCTTGACGAACAAACGAAAGGATGTGCTTAGTCCAAGGGTGACTCATTGTGCTGTCAACAAAAAAAAAATACTTTTCCCTTCCTCTTTTTGGGGTATATTTGATTTTTTTTTTTTCTTTTTCAATAATTTTGGAAAGCTTGAAAAATAATAAAAGAATGCTACGTTACAAAGGAGGAACGAGTGTCGCAGACATACTAGTTCCAAGCGCAAGGAACACACGGATTCTCAGAGCAAGGGGACATATGCAGGAGAAGGACACTTGGAAAAATCCTCCATGGGTCAAGGTGTCAAGACGCAAAAGCAAAGTGATACAAGGCTTGCGTATAAGGCATGCTTTAGATGGTTCAGTTGAGAGCAACATGGAGCTGACATTAGGCCAAAGACACAGGAATGAAAATGCGATTAACAAGACACAATGATAATGTCCTTCGATGTAATTTTAATGAGTCCAGAGAAGGTAAGCTCGACGTTTTTTTCATTTTTTGAGAGTCTGAAAAAACGTAAAAGAAGACTCCACTGTGGTACCTTTTTTGAAGGTAGTCTAGTCGGCTTGAAAAAGGGGTAAACTAGCACCGAAAATATGTCTATTCAAAAACCATTTTAATGAGTGTGACAAAGACAAGATCACTCGACAATTTTTTCATATTTAAGGAGTCTGAAAAAAGCTTAACTATGGACTCCGTCAGGGACGTTCTTCTTGACCAATTTAATGCATGTGAAGAAACAAGGTCACTTGACAATCTTTTCAATTTTAGGGAGTCTGAAAAGAGCTTAACTATGGACTCTGTGGGGGTTCCTTTTTCGTAAATTTAGTCCCTCAGGCCCGAAAAAGGGTTAAAATTATACCTGAGAATAATCTTTTAGAGAACCGAGGCTCCTAGAGTATACCTTTGTTCGTACATTTGACCATCCAGACCAAAAAAGGGGTAAACTGCTGCTAGACAGACGTGCCTTCAAATTTTAGTTTGGCGAGCGTGAAGGGAAACAATATTGCTCGGCAATATTTTCATGTTTAGAGGGTCTGAAAAAGTCTTAAAAGAAGACCCATTGTTTTGGGAGTCCCGAGGGTGAAGTCAAAAGTGATAATGAATCATGCAAGTGAGGCCCAAACTCGTAATCAAGAAAAACTAAAAAGGACTCCCGAGCCTATGATCATTAGCGACGACATGGACACCAAAAATGAAACCATAATCTACCTAGGGCATCCATGTGAAGGTAGGCTCTACCATTAAATTACGACACTTTTAGAGCAGGAGTGAGGGTTCTGTGTCTCAATTCGGTGGGATCGATCCTATGGCAAAGTGAAAAAGACAACGAGATGCAGAAAGTGGAGGTGGAATCCCGACTTAGATGCAAAAAGTTGAAAAATGATTTTTTACCAAAAGACCTTTAAAAATGACCCAACTCTCAAAAAGTTTCCCAATACCCAAAGTAACACGTATCGTAACATCCCCCAAGAAACTCAAGAACCATACTAAATGGTTATCAAGCAAGAAAAAATGACAAAAGGGTCCAAAAACTGACAAAAAGGGGGCAAAAAGTCTATAAATAGAAGCTGGCAGCTCATTATCATCATTGTAAATTGAGGATTGATAAAAAAGTAAAAAACACCCCTTTGCCAAAGCAGTTGATTCCAGGATCTTCAGTGGATGAAACGAACTTCCACTTGGACCAAGTAAGTACAAACTAGCCCCTCCTGCATTTCTATTCTTCCTTTTT
>JASDQU010737244.1:334761-351283 GCA_032191745.1 Picea mariana | reverse complement strand
GTTCAAAGCTTCCATGGTTTGGCTAGCTTCTACAGGAAATTCATCTGAAACTTCAGTGAATTAGTGCACTGATGATGGATACGGTGAAGAAAAGACATAAATCTTTTCACTGGACGGAGGAAGTAGAGAAGAGTTTCAACCTGTTGAAAAAGAAGATCACTGAGCAACCAGTTATGGGTTTTTGGATTTTAGCAAGATGTTCCAGGTCGGGTGTGATGCAAGTGGATTTTCAATTGGAGCGGTCTTGAGCCAAGACAACAGGATGATCGCATACTTCAGCAAAAAACTGAATGAAGCGAAGGTTAAGTACTCCACATATGACAAGGAATTCTATGCAGTCATACAAGCATTGAAGAAATGGAGACACTATTTGGTTCCCAAGGAGTTTGTTTTGTACAACGATAATCACACTTTGCAATTCGTGACTCGACAGAAGAAGTTGAACCAAAAGCATGCTAAATGGGTTGAATTCATGCAAAATTTTACTTTTGTGATTAAGCATATTTCTGGAACTGCTAACAAAGTTGTTGATGCTTTGAGCAGGAAATGTTTGCTTATGCAGGAATTCAGAGTCAAGACTTTGGGTTTTGATAACCTCAAAGAAATGTACAAGGATGACCCAGATTTTAAAGAGGCATATGAGGCATCTGAGAATCCGATTCTCAGGGACAGCAGTCAATGGACTGAATACATGATCCAGGATGGATTATTGTTCAGGGGAAATCAACTATGTATTCCAAAATGCTCCATGAGGGAGAATCTGCTGAAGGAAAAACACAGTGGAGGATTGGCCAGACATTTCAATCATGAAAAGATGTTTTCAAAGTTGAATGGCTCATATTTTTGGCCAGGGATGAGGACATATGTCAAGAAATTTGTGGACAGGTGCAGAATTTGTCAGCACATGAAAGGAAAAAGACAGAATACAAGGTTATACCAACCATTGCCCATACCTGAAAGGCCGTGGGACGCAGTGAGCATGGATTTAATATTGGGACTGCAAAGGACTCATAGAGGATATGATTTGATCTTTGTGGTAGTCGACAGATTTTCAAAAATGGCACATTCCATACCATGCCAGAAAACCAGTGACACAACTCATATTGCGAACTTGTTTTTCAAGGAAGTCGTCATACTTCACGGCTTGCCAAAGAGTATCGTGTCTGATCGAGATACCAAGTTCATAGGGAATTTCTGAAGGACCTTATGGAAAAATTTGGGGACAAGTTTGTCTTTTAGCTCAGCATATCATCCTCAGACGGATGGGTAGACATAATCCATGAACAGGAGCTTGGGAGATTTGTTGAGGAGCTTAGTGACTGAACACCACAGTCAATGAGATCACATTCTACCACAGGCGGAATTCGCTTACAATGATTCACTCAGTAGAAGCACAGGGTAGAGTCCATTCTAGATTGTATATGGAATGCAACCAAGGGGAGTTTCTGAATTGAAAGATTCAGAACAAAATGAATTCAGGAGCGTTAGTGCAGAGGACTTTGCAGAAGGAATGAAGGATCTTCATAGCCAAGTTAAGGAGTGATTGCAGAGTTCAAGTCAAGAATACAAGTGGAGAGAAGATCAACATGGGCGAGAACTTCAATTTGGAGTTGGTGATCTGATTCTTGCACATCCGAGGAAGGAAAGGTTCCCAAGGGGAACGCATAACAGACTGAAGATGAAAAAGATTGGACCATGCAAGGTCATAAGGAAATTTGGAGAAAACACATATGAAATTGAATTACCCGATGGGGTCAGAATCTCACCGATATTCAATGTTGCGGATTTGTACCCTTACAGAGCTGAAGAAGCAGGAGTAGAGGAGGAACAGAAATAGGTTCAATGGACAAAACAAATGCCTGTAGCTGAAAAGCCACAGATGGAAAGCATAATTGACAAAAGGGTTAGCAAAAATACCAGGAGAAAAGAGTATTTTGAATACTTGGTCAAATGGAAGGGACATCCAGTTGAAGATGCCAGTTGGGAGGATGAAGCAAAAATTCAAAAGCATGGGCAGACCGTTCAAGAGATCATGAACAGGAGTTCATGAAAATTTTCAAGTGAGGGAGTATGATGCAGGAGCATCGTAAGAAGCCAACCAAGCAAGCAACGTAAAAGGTGTAAGACAACTAGAAAAGCACCAATGCACGTTTTTGAAATGTTTTGAAAAATTAATGAAGCGGATATTAATGTGATAGCTGGGGGAAGTGTACTTACATTTATATCTTAGATGTTGTAAATAGATCTTGAGCACTGGTCTCATCTGTAGAATGTAAAGGCATTTATACGTAATTAATGAAAGTAGGTAGATTTGAATTCGTAGATTAGACAGTTTAGAGAATAGGAGGGAAAACGGATATAGACACCCTCACCCTTGTATCATAGTAACAATAGATGATAGTTTAGAATTCATAAGCTGTAGAGATGTAGCAGAGAGCTGTAGAGAAGAACCCATGTACATAAGCACTTGAGTTAATATATGAAGCTTTGACTCAATTTTCATGGTGTTGTGATGCTTACTGTTTACATTTGCTGAATGGTATGTTTACAGTTGCTTTGTTTCTCTGTATGCATTTGTTTCAATGCTGTGTTATGTGTATGATTTCATGTTGAGTGTTTGAAGTTTGAGAGAGGAGAAGAATGAGTTTCAATTGTTTCTCTTCCTGAGAATTCCTGCAAAGAGTGCAACGAATGTCTGCAAGGTGTGCGTTGACGAGGGTCTGAGTTTTATCTTAGAAAGCTCAGGAGAGATACTGTTGTTCTCATACCAGCTGAAGTGCAGGTGAAGCACAGAGCCATGTAAGGTGTGCGCAGGCCAATTGAAGCCTTGGATTTTATAAATCTAGAAGGAATGTTGAAGGACCACTGTTGCAAGGAGTGTACAGGGTCAGAGTCTCAAATAACCAGAGGTTATTTGAAGATTTTCCGCAAGGAGTTTGAGTAGGGATCCTTTTGGGAAGCTGGAGTTTACAAGTGAAAGCTCAGAAAGGATAACACCTTTGAAGTGCTCAAAGGGAGACAACGATTGAAATGGTCTCATAGAAGTTAATTTGAGGAGGGAGAACACCGAGTCATTTGGACAGGGGTCATTGAAGAGTGCATCTGGTGGTCATAATTCTCCATGGAGAACTCGCGAAGTCACGAGGAATGTAGGATCCAGAGGAGCTATGAGGTGGTTAGGAGTTGGATGAATCCGCCACTTTGACATCAAGAATCAACGTGGACCGTTGATCGTGGTCTGTTTGAGCCGTCAGATCATTTCAGGGATTCGGGATCCGTAAGTTCGGAGTGCAGGCCAAATTCCTTGGTCACACTAATTTCCGGATCACGAAAAGGATTATCAGGTGTGGAATTTTAGAATTTCAGTAATTTGGGGTTCGACATACCAGAAATTCCGATGACATGGAACCGAGATTCTTTGCATTGAAAATCCTGAAGTTGCGAAACACAATGTGCATTTGGTGTGGGATTTCGGTTTTCCAGAGTTTGGGAAGTAGAGGAGGCAGTGACTTTGGAATCGAGAGTTTCAAACTCCCGGTTCACGAAATCCCAAAGAGGGAAAGGAAAAATTCTCGAAAAGTTGAGGGACAATAGCGTTGGGCACAAATCGGGTTTCGGGACTCAAGAGGTAGAGTTGCATGGTCAATGCAACTCCCAAAATCGTGAAAAGGGAAACGTCAAAAAGGTGGGTCCCAAGTCTCAGTTAGAGGGTACGTGCGGTGGAAGCCAAAGGAGGGGTCAAGCTTTGGGAAAAATCTCGAAAGGCCATCGATCTCGCAATTCATGGGACATTGAGCCCATTTCAGCATACCGGCATTTCGGAGTTCAAGGAATCATAAGGGAAGAGGAACGACTGTTGGATGTTCGCTCAAAGTCTCGAAAGACGAAATTAGTGGGTGTGTGTGTGGCGCATTGAAGGAGTCAACCTTCATTGACGTTTTTCATTTCGACATTTTCCAAGAGCTATGGAAATACATCAGGACTCTCCAACTCCTGAAACCCAAAGTCCTTTGTGGCTTAAACAAAGGATTTAATTAACCCTTCACGTGGTTTTAGTGAATATCCTGAGCGGATCTCGGCCCGAGGGCAGGGGGTCTGCGCCAGGAAGTTGAAGCTGCAAGAGTAGACACACAAGAACATGAAAGAAGAAAGAAAAGCCCTCATTCTAGAAAGCTTAGAAGGGTTACATTTGAAGATGTGGAATCTCAAAATGAAGATGTTGCTGAGATTACTGCCAATGAGGTTATCACTCATTCTCAAAAGAAGAATAAACAAGATAAATGCAAAAGGGCTATGCCCAAGGATGATTCCATTCCTATTGATTATGAAGAGATAGTTGATTTAGATGAAACCCATTTAATTCATAAGAGGAGGAAATCAAATGTTTTTGATGATGAAGAAGTCATGGTTAGCTCCGATTATCATAATGAAATTCCTAAAGGTAGCAGAGAAATAATAACACCAGTTGCTGATCTAGAGGATGGTATTATGAAAACAACACAAAATACCATTCGAAATCGATTGAGGAGGACCAAATTAGTGGATGGTGGCCATACATTTCAGTTGAACGTGAAACAATTTTATAAACCCATAGAAGAGAAATAAAAATATCAAATTAGAAAACCACATCACTTACATATTCACAACTTGAAAACATTGATTAGGTACAATCCATATGCACATGTGGTTGACTACCTAGTTCTTGTTGACCCAATGGAAGTTCCTAGTAGGGATGAATTTTATAGATCAAAATGTTTTGATTATTAATATTATGTGATTGGYGGAAATCATTCTGTAGAGGCTAGAAAATAATTGATGCAAGAGTATCCCAATAACCCACTTTTTGAGATAGCCAAATGTATAATTTTTGTTGGTTTAATAGATGCATACACAAATCTATTAGCATGGGATCATAACACATATAATGAGTACATGGTGTCCATGGATTTMATTCAAAGGGTGAGATTTATCCATAATGAGTTTTCTGAAATATGTGGTGGCGACAGATCAAAAGTTCATGCAAAGTTTCAGAAGCAATGTTGTATGGAATAGGCTTCCCAATTAATGAAGAAAATGTAAAAGAAAAAAATTTCAAGGGAAGTGATGCATTCAGAGATGTGGATAGCTATTTTCAATTGAGATTTAGAACTGGATATGTATGAGATTTGGTAGAGAGATATTCAGGCTATGGGAAAATATTGGTATAAAAAATTAGAGGGTTAAGAAGTCTAAACCCTTAATATGTAGCACAAGTAAGACAAGTCTTAAAAAAAAAATATGCCAGAAGATATGACTATAACACCTTGGAGAATGATACAAGGAGTGAAGGATGAGACACTTATCATAGCTATATTATCACGTGTAAGTCCAGGTGAGTTATCAATGGAATAAATGTGTGATGAATTTAAAAAGTAAGTTTGTTGAGTTATTTAGTATTTATGTTAGGATTAAAAAGTTGTTTTTTTCAATTTAACATATCAATGTTCAAGTATTTTATTATATATATCATTATAACATTATTTATTTATTTTTATTTAGTCACAAGGTGTATATGAGAATACAAGAGGAAATGGTTGATATGTTGAATGAGGAGAGTTGAGATGATGTTAGACTCAACGATCCGGATTCAAGCTTTACAACAACATTGAAACAATTTTTTGTTGCATTAAAAAAGGCATGTTGATTTATTACATTCATTTTTAGGTTAATTTATTTTTATTTTATTAGTTATAGATATATAACTATATGTTTGTTTGTTTCATTGAAGATACCATAGAAGAATTCAGATGGAGTACCTGAAACATTCAAAAGTTTTATTCAAAAAACCAACTTTGAAAGAGAAAGAAGGAGGCGTGCTTGAAATGTTGAACTTGATGACACCCTTGATCATTGCATTTGGAATGGGCTCGACATTGTTCAATATAAAGTGATATTAGGTGATTGTGAAAAAATTGCAAATATTGTTCCTAAAAAAGAATACTCCCTAGTTATTTCAGATATCCCTCATGGTTATAATATCCAAAACATTGGATATGACAATGAACCTTATACTTACCAAGTTTTCAGTAAAATGGTTATGGGATTTATGGAAGTCACAACATCACCATTTTGGAGAATTCTAGTTTTTCATTCAGACACACAACAAGGATTAGTACAATCAAACTTCAAGGGAAAAGAAAATACAAGGATGCAACTTTATTGGTAAGATATTGAAAGTGTATGTTTAGCGATTAAGATTATAAACTATTTTTTTTCAATTCACAAGTTAATTGAATTTGCACTTATTTATGTTACAGGAACAAGCCTAATATTTATAGCTCCAATAGAGAACCATTTACACATGATATTGAGAGCATACATCTTGGAAGCTGGACAAAGGATGATTCTTATGATTCTATTCTTTTTGTAGATTCTAACCTTGTACAATATTTAGTGCAAATAGATTTTCAATAAAAGAACATAAAAGATACAATGACAAATACAAACATTACACAGATATTTTTCCCCTGGAAACCCAAACTGAGAAAACCAACATATTCTATATTCATTCATTGTGATCCATTGTTTACAATACAATATACATATAGGATCCAACGACATCCAAAACCCTAACCCAATGACTTGGATTATTCCATAACCCTAATTCCTTAACCAGAAATAGAAAACCATCGGCAAAAAACCATGTGCTGAAAAACCACCTAAATATGTGACATGTTTCCCAAGGCAATTTTTTTTTTCAAGAATATAATACATACCCAACACTTTTCAATGTAAAGGATGGAGGGAAGCCTAGTATCTTATTGGTTTACAATGTTGTGGTTGGAAATCTAACATATGAGGAAAATGATTTGAAAGGAAAGGTTGTTAACATTTATCAAAAACCACAAGAACTAATTAATTATCTTATACATACATTTTCAAATGAAGGAGAATGGGTTTTGGATTTTTTCTCGGGTTCATGTAAGACTTATGATATAACATTTATGAAATCATACTTCAATATTTATTATTTTTAATTTATGTTTTTTTTTACATTATTTAACTTAATTATTTATTTTGTATTTGGTGATTAGGTACAACACTGGCATGTTGTTGAGAAAAAGAAAGAAATTGCATAGCCATTGAAAGTGACCCACTACAGTGTTGTTTTATTCAACAAAGAATTAATTCTATTCCATCTCTTCTATATGAAATGCAAGAAGTTGGCTTGAGTAAAGGAGATTTTAACGAATCAAAGGTGGAAAAAATGTCAAAGGAACCTCAAGTACCATTAGGAGGATTGCCTGGAAAGGAACACTTTGGAGAACTTGTGGATATCAAAGACCCAATGGAAGAGAAAAATGGCACAATGGAAGCACAAAATGATGTCCAAGAAACTGATGATGTGTCTCTTGAGAATGATGAATTTGGGATATATGATATTCTTTATTAGTTTTAAGATTTCCTTGAAAACAATGCTCAATTTTGAAAATTTTTGATGAGCTATAATTATAATGTTTTGACTTTCAAATTTTAAAATAAGAATAAATATTTATCTATTGGTGTTTTATGATGAATCTTTTTTATTATTTCCCTTTTCCTTTTATTTGTACGTGAATCAATATACTAGGGAAAATGACATAAAATGTTGTCATTTTTTTACTTCAAATCTATAAAATATAGAAAAAAAATGTTAATTTAAAAAAAAAAAATCATTTTTTGAAAAAAAAGTCATTTTTTTTGTTCAATTATGTCCATTCAAATGCTTTATTTGACATGTTATTTTAAGTGGACAACTTCCAAAATGTATAAGGTTATTTATTTATTATATATGGCTTTAAAATATATGTTGTTTTGCTAAATATTTAAAAATAGTGTTATTTATCTACAATTATTTCCTACGTATTGAAGTAAAGGTAAAAAAAACTATTTCCTATGAAAAATATTAATTTCAAAAAAGTAAATGGTATACAATGTTTTTAACCTTGAAAAATGCATGGAAAAATGATTAAAAACACCATTGAAAAAAAAAATGATTTAGAAAAATTTGAAAATAGCTGAAAAAATAAGCATTTAAAGAAAAATGTGGATACATTATGGATAAGAATATTTAAAATATCAAAAAATGGCCTAAAAATGGGGGTGGGTCACTACCGGTAGCACAACTTTTCAAAACAAGGTAAAAAATGTGACCCCTAAAAAAACTAGAAAACTGTAGAGTTTTTGTTAAGTTGGTAAGTTTGTTATGTGACCATCCACTTGTCTTTTCACCAAAATAATTATTTTGGTTTCCTCCCCTAATGTAAGCAAATGAGTGAAGCAAAATGAGAAACCCCAAATTATTGAGAGGGAAACAATGTGGGCTCTTCTCATCATTCTAATTAACTCAAAACCCCCAAGTCTCGTTGTGTGTAAACCAAACGAGACAAACAAAGGAAAAACCAAAATAAGTACTCAACGCCTTGAAAATGAGAGAATTTCAGATAATAAGCCTCTTCGAGGGGGAAACCTCCTTATACACCACATAAATTTCCAAATACAAGATGATTCCAAATGAAAATGTCTCCTTGGTATATATAGAAGACTAGGAGGTACAATTACGACTAATCTACCCAAGCCAACATAAATAAATTAGCATTACTAATGTAATATGTCCCAATTAAGGGGTAATGTGCCACTATTTAGGGCTTAACACGCCCCTCCCCTTCATAAAAGTGTTGTCCGCAATGCTTGAGTAATTCTGGGTGCTTCGGTATAAAAGACTCATCTTCCCAAGTGGAATTTTCAGCAGGTAGTTTCCTCCACTTAATGAGATACTCTGAAATGGATCTATTCCTTAGCTGGTGAATTCTTGTGTCAGTGATAGCTTCAAGCTCCAATGTGATTTTTATTTCTTTGTCAAGTTATGTCAATATAGTTTGAATTGGGATCTTGTCACCTATAACCTTCTTTAAGCATGAAATATGGAAAACTTGGTGTACTCGTGAATATGCTGGAAACTCCAATTTGTATGCCATAGTACCAATATTTTGCAACACCTTATAAGGGCCATAATACTTTGGTGATAATTTATTATCCTTCTTATCTTGCTTGGGGGACATTTGTTTGTATGGTTGTAGTCTTAAAAATACCCAATCCCCTACTTCAAAACTTCTTTCACTATGATGTTGATCTTCTTGTTGTTTCATGCGATTATGTTCCATGGTTAGTTTGTCCTTTAAGAGTTGGAGAACTTATTGTTGATGCTCGATGTGATCTTCCACTGCTTGAACCTTATATTTTTATTTTAGAGAAGAAGTGATGGAAGGTGGGTGATATCCATAGAGTTCCATAAATGGTGTCATTTTTTTTGCAGTATGAAAGGAAGTGTTATACCACCCTTATGCCAAGGGTAACCATTTGAACCATTGTGTTTGTTTATCAGAGACAAAGCAACGAAGGTATCCTTCCAAACGTTTGTTCACTATCTCGGTTTGTCCATCAGATTGAGGATGATAAGATGAGCTATGAGCCAATTGAGTACCCAAACAACAAAACAATTTTGTCCAAAAATGTCCAGTGAAGATGGGATCTCTGTCACTTACAATAATCTTTGGGCTTCCATGTAGCTTTTGAATTGTCTCCATGAATGCAGTGGAAACTGTACTAGATTTGAAAGGATGAGAGAGTGCACAAAAGTGTGCATACTTGGTCAGTCTATCAACAATTACCATGATGACACTCTTTCCTTCAGACTTCGGTAAACCTGTGATGAAATCCATGGAACCTCCTCCCAACACTGACTTGGGATGGCTAATGGTTGTAAAAGACCCGGGGTCTTAATTGTTTCCACCTTATTTTGTTGGAAAACCAAACATTCTACCACAAACATTTGAACATCAGTTTTAAGGCCATCCCAAAAATATTCCTTCTTGACCCTATGGTAGGTTTTCAAAAATCTCGAGTGCCCTCCTACCAAAGAGGTGTGAAATTCCAAGAGTACCTTTTGTTTGAGTTGGGAATTCTTACATAAATATAAGTGATCTTTGTACCATAGTGAATAATTTTTCCATGTAAATGTATTTGATGCACTGGAATCCTGTTGCAACCTCTGAATGAGAGTCCACACGTTTTCATCATTCTTCCACTCATCCCTCGCTTCTATTATCCAATCGGGTTGGATTATCGAGATAGCACAGAGAAAGGACTCAACATCTTCATTCTTTCTTGAGAGTGCATCTGCCACAACATTTTTCTTTCCTTTTTTGTAAATGATTTCAAAATCATAACCCAACATCTTGGTCACCCACTTTTGTTGTTCTTCTGAAGATAGTCTTTGTTCCAAAAAGTGTTTAAGACTATCACGATCCGTTTTGACCTTGAAGTGCCCACCTATTAGGTAAAGACACCATTTCTTCAATGCATGTAGTATTTCCGTCATTTCCTTCTCAAAAATGGATTTGTGTAAGTCCTTTCCCTTGAGTGGCTAACTTTCAAAAGCAAGGGGCCTTCCTTCTTGCATTAGAACAACACCAATGCCATTTCCCGAGGCATCACATTCCACAAAGGTTTTTGTGAATTTTGGTGTGGTCAAGACAAAAGCTTTTCACATCACTTATTTAAGTTGTTCAAAAGCTTGAGTTTCCTCTGGAGTCCATGAAAATGCATCCTTCTTATT
The DNA here is from genome assembly GCA_032191745.1 of Picea mariana. Classification (NCBI taxonomy): domain Eukaryota; kingdom Viridiplantae; phylum Streptophyta; class Pinopsida; order Pinales; family Pinaceae; genus Picea; species Picea mariana. The sequence goes on along the minus strand of JASDQU010737244.1, from coordinate 340,647 downwards.
TAATGTCGTTAAAGGTGCTGCTATTCTTCCATAGTTCTGAACAAACTTGCGGTAGTAACCTCTCAAACCTAAAAATCCTCTAAGATTCTTCAATGTTTTAGGAATCGGCTATTCCATCATGGCCTTAATCTTGTTAGGGTCTACCTTGACACCTTCATGAGATACAATATGACCCAAATACTCTACCTCCTTCACCCCAAAGAAACATTTGGATGGTTTGGCATATAGTTGTTTCTCCTTTAGTAGTTGTAGCACCTTGTCAACATATTGAACATGATCCTCCCAAGACTTGCTATAGATTAGATTATAATCAAAAAATACTAACACAAATTTTCGAAGGAAGGGCTTGAAAATGGAATTCATCAACCCTTGGAATGTGGAAGGTGCATTTGTAAGGCCAAAAGGCATGACCAAAAATTCATAATGGCCTTCATGAGTTCGGAATGTTGTTTTTGGGATATCTGCTGCCTTCATTCTAATCTGATGATACCCTGAACGAAGATCCAACTTTGTGTAATATATTTCTCCATGTAGTTCATCTAACAATTCATTAATGACAGGAATGGGAAACTTATCTTTAATAGTGATCTTGTTGAGCTCTTTATAATCTGGACACATATGGCATGAGCCCTCTTTCTTGAGTACCATTACCACCGGTGTAGAGTAAGAACTTTGGCTAGGTCTAATAATTCCAGCCTCTAACATTTCTTCAACCATACGCTCAATTTCACTCTTCCGAGAATAAGGGTATCTGTAAGGCCTGATGTTAGGAGGAACACTCCCAGGAATTAGGTGAATAACATGATCATGATTTCAAGTGGGTGGACGACCTCTGGGAATATCTTCAAATACTTTGGAATGCTTATCAATGATCCCTTGGAGATTTATGGGAATAGATGGCTTAGATGTTTGAACATCTAGTGAACATAGTTGTACAATTACACCCTGATGCCCCTTTTTCAATAATTTTGTCATGTCATTAGAGCTTATCACCTTACTAGGTTTCCTTGTGATACCCCTTAACTCAATTTTCTTTCCTTCCAATGAAAATTTCATGAAAATTTCTTGAAAATTAAAAGMCACTATTCCCAATGATTGTAATCATTGGAATCCTAGTACGACATCAACACCACCCATGGGTATATAAATCATTGGACTATTCATTATATATCCCCCCATAGTAATATTGATCTTATGTCATTTTTCTGAGCAATTGATAGTTCTTCTATTTGCAACCATTACTTGAAACTCCAACATTGGATATATAAAGCAATTGAGAGATTTGGCTAATTTATAGTGAATGGAATTATGAGTACTACTAGAATCAATTAGGACTATTACCTTTTTCTTTTTGATATATCCTTCGATCTTGAGGGTTTGAGGAGTGATAATTACATCCAATGCATTACTTTATATCGTGGGAGTCAACTCTTCAGAAGAAATATCTTCTACATTTTCATCTTAAGATGGTTCTTATTCTTGTTCTTGTTATTCTTCCTCTTCACAATCTATGTAGAATAATTTCTTCTCACCACACTTATGTCTGTTACTATACTTGTTGTCACAATTAAAGCATAAACCTTTTTCTTTCCTTTCCTCCAATTGTTGAGGTGTCAACCTTGTAGGTCGAGGTGTTTTAGAAGAAGGAACATTATTCTCTCGACAGATGTTAGGAGTGGTCCTTCTAGTATCCATAGACATATTTTTACTTTCAACATTTCTCGCCACCCTGAACGCATTCTCCAATGATTTGGGCTTCTAAAGGAGAACCTCATGTTGAATGTTATCCTTTAAATTTCCTATGAATACATCAATCCGGTGCTCATATGGAATATCTATTACCTTTATATTCAATCTTTGGAAGTTCTCAATGTGCTTCGCAACTGAACCTTTTTGCTTGAGATTTATCAACTGGATAAATAAGGTATTGGTCCTTGTATCCTCATAGTGTGCTATCATTTCTTCCATGAAAATTGTCCAAGAGACAAGTGATTTGTGAGAACAAAGCCATCGATACCACACAAATTGATTGGGTTCTAAATATAAAGAAGCAATGCGTACCTTTTGTGTATGTGGCATATCATGTAGATCAAAGAACTGCTCCATATGAAGTATCCATGTGATTTGATCCTTGCCATCAAATGTCCTCATATTAATCTTAGGAAATTGGTTGTATTCAACCCAAAGTTGTAGTTTCTTCAGTCTTGATTCATCTTCCTTGTGTCCTCATCATGAATTTCATGGGATAAATTTTCACTTTCAGGTGGCCTTTCTGTTAGGAAATTGTTCAATCCTTCCATGATCTCCCTTTTTAATCCATCCATCTTAGTATCCATTATTACCTCCAACTTAGCTTCAGTTGAATCCATCATCCCTTGTAGTTCATCTTTTGTTACTGTCTTCTTTTGTAAATCATTTATGTCCCTGTGCATTTCTTCACCTTTATTAAGAGTTCAAGTAGGACTGTCTGGAGGCTTATTTGGTGTAGAAGTTCCCTTTTTTGGTGGCATGTTGGCCAAGTATAACTTTTAAACCTTGATTTCGAGGTGGTTCTACTAGATGATCTTTCTTCTGCCGTATCTCCAAAATTTCGGCCCTTTTGGGTCTAAATTTTCTTTTTTGTATTTCTATGATATGTTGTCTATGCAATGCCACATGTTTGATCAAAATTGGATGTGCCAAGTGGAATTTATGGTAACTTCCCCACACCTTGCTGATTTTTGTCCCTTCCAGGAGAGTGTACTTGTAAATCGTGCCAAGAGCACAATATCTGATATTTGATTCTAAAACTTGCACTAGAAATACTACAGACTGTACACTATCCAATGCAACTGTTCTATCTTAATTTGGATACTCAGTGAAGAAGATATCACTATTTTACCCTGAACACCTGTTTGAGACTAGTTAATATGACGAGTCATATACCCTATCTTACACAAGGTGTATCTACAAAAGTAGGATGACCCATAAGAGAATTTTTTTTATCACAACTACCTTGAAAATTTCTTTGAATAGCCTCTGGGTTTTAAGATCTGAAATATCACAGAAAATTGTTTATAGCAAAAATTTTGCGATGACTAAATTCAGGATGATTCCAAAACCCTATCTTACACAGGCTATATCTCTGAAAGTATAATGCCTTAGGAGATGAAATTTTAACCCCATGTACCTTGATCCGTCTAATAAATATCTTCTAATGAGTTCCTTCGAAAACATTGTAGAAAACAATTTATAGTGAAAATTCCAAGGTGTCTTAGATGTAGTAGCGAAACCCCAAGACCTTGAGCTCTGATACCAAATGTTAAGAACCACATATCAAAATAACATAAAAAAAACCTCAGAATAAGTACTCAATGCCTTGACAAAGAGACAATTTTAGATAATAAGCCTCTTCGAGGGGGGAACCTCCTTATACACCACATAAATTTCCAAATACAAGATGATTCCAAATGAAAAGGTCTCCTTGGTATATATAGGAGACTAGGAGGTACAATTACAACATATGGACCCAAGCCAACATAAATAAATTAACATTACTAATGTAATATTCCCCAATTAAGGGGTAATTTTCCTTTATTTAGGGCTTAACAACATGGATTCTCATCAAGTTCAAATTCAGACTTAATTAAGTCATGTTCCTGCACATTGGTATTGGTTTATTTAGAGAATAGGTACAAGCCGAGTCAAGGGAGATCATGTGTTTTATTGGTGCACCACTAAATTCTGTATTATCATCTCAATTGTGAAGATTGCATCTTCCCCAAGTGAGATTTCATATAAACTTCATAGTCACGATGTTTCAAGAGTTTTCTTTTCATGGGAGCAACTTTGGCTCTAGGTTTCAACCTTGCATCTTCTTCCTCATCTCACTAGTGTGCATGCTCAATATCTTTACATCATAAAAGAGAACATTGTTGTGCTTCATTATATTCTCGAGGGAACTTAGTGACCCTATTAAGCATTAACTCTATTGCAATCAGATATTTTGGACCATCATTATGATGGAGTTTGTTTTGTATCATGTGCTTGATTTTTTTCTTTAGATCATGTGGAATATCATTCTAGTGGGATATATCTCTTATTTGTGTCAATGTAACTAAAGTAGTAAATTCATACTTGAATAAAGGCAAGTACGGGTGTATCTTATGTGAGAAATTCCTTGGCTGATGTGGTCATTTGTGAGGAAACCCTTTCTAGTTCACGGAAATTAAGAATGTATATCTCATCATGTTTGTTTGGTTTGTGATGGCCTCCACCCTCATAGCATGGATTTTGACCTATATTAATCCACTTTAGGTAAACTACAGTATTAACAAGTACCTCTAAGTGATCTTTTTTCCCATTTCACTCATAAAATTTATGGCACAATTGGTTTTACATGCATGCAAGGGTTTTATGGGCTGTAAAATGGGGTGGTTTGAGAGGAAGTCGAGTCACTAATCGAATTTTGAAGTACAACATCAAACATCCTTTTATTATAAAATTTTCAACACCTCGATAAGGGATAGTTAGTGACTTTGTGTGCATCAAAGAACTTATTTTTTTACTGATGCAGGAGCATCGCTCCATGTAAGCCAACCAGCCAGCCAGCCACGCCAGCGAATTCAAATCGCACGCTAAAAGAGAGGCGCGGTCCTCATTTTAATTTGAAATGAATGTAATTAAATTCTTAGGCTGGTGAGCCATGGAAGCCGTGCCTTTGAGCAGGCATTAGATAAGATTGGCTTTAACGCTAGATCGGCTGAGATCTAGATCCAGGCGCTGGACTAGACAACCATTGAATGTAATTTATTAGAGTAGGTGAACCTGGAGGGAAGCGCTCGATGAGCCCCTCAGGTAAAAGAGATTTTCATATCTCATTTTGAGTTAGTGAGGATCAACATGTAGAGCAAAATAGAGAAGAGCCGAAGAGAGCTTGGGAACACCATTGTAAATTCAGGCATTTGCCATACTAATATAATCAAAAGCAGTTTTTCCTGCATGTTATTCTGTATTGTATGGGTGTCTATGAGTGTTCCTTTATGTTGTGAATGTATGTGTGTTAGATGCATTCTGCAGGAGTGTGTTTCATTTCAGGGTGAAGGTCTTTGAGGATTCATACCAGGAGGGTGTGAAAGAACGCTGCGAGTTCTGAAAGCCGTGCACAGAGGTTGCACTTCTGAACTCTGTAGAGTCAGACAAAGATGTGCTAAGGCACAGAAGCTGAAATTATCGACTCAGGAAGAAGACCTCAAGGTTGCTGAATACCTTAGAGGCAGGGCTGTGTATCTGAGACACAGTTGCAGACAGAATCATTGAGGATTCTGTAGGAGCTCTGCTAGGTGGGCATTGAGCGTGAGTACAAGGTGCTAGAAGAAAGAACTCGGCTGTGAGTTCAGAGAAGACCAGAATCACTGAGGATTCTGAGAGGCTCTGCCAAGTGGGCATTGAGCAGGTGTGAAGGGTGCACACAAGGAGATAGAACCTTTAGAGTGTTATGTGGAAGAGAAGATACCCCTCCAGGGGGGCATTGAGGAAGCGTGCAGATAGGAACAAGGAAGAAGAGAACTCTTTCAAGTTCTGGAACTTGAAGGAAGGGTCCACTGAAGGATCTTCGCTGGGTTACTGAATACCCAGAAGGTTCGGCAAGAGGGTGCTGGAGTGAAGGATAGCTGGGAAGGCATTTCATTCTCCATCTGAGGGAGAAGAAGGATGAAAATACCTTAGGGGTCTGAGTGTTTGTGAAAGCCCAGAAAAGGTAGCACTATGGGTGCGTGAAGGCTCTGCAGAGGCATAGGAGTCAAAAGAAATCCTTTGGGGAGTCGAAGGAAGAGAGCTCAGGAGGGACAACACCAGGGTGTGCGTGAGAAGACTTTGCAGGAGCGCAGACGTCGAAATCCTTTAAGG
>JASDQU010737244.1:318363-333492 GCA_032191745.1 Picea mariana | reverse complement strand
AATGAGAGCCCAAGCATTAGGTACTCTAAGTCACGAGGTCGCGAGGCAGCGAGAGGACAACCGTTGTATCCGGAGCACAAGAGGACCGTTGGATTACGCGAGGGATCGTGTCTCGGGACCTCGCAAGAAAAAGTCCAAGAATTTGGCCACGGGGGTCGCGAGGTTGCGAGATAGCCATATCTCGACAGCTAGATAGTGTGGGCCATAGTAGAGCACGAGTGGAATACAGGTGGCACAAAGGATTCGAGAGTCGCAAAGTGCCGAGGAGCCGAGACTCGTGTGGACGCCGAGTCGTGAAGTGTCGAGGAGCCAAGATTCTTGTGGACGCGTGGCAGAGTATAAGGTGGGACCGCGCATCTCGGGGACTCACGAACTAGGAGGGTGAAAACTCGACGGTTCAACCGGCGAGGTTGCGAGGTTGCGAAGTCGCGAGGTTGTGAGGTTGCGAGAGGCGCTGATATTAGGCCTAGACCATGGTTGTATGTGGAAGGAGCTATACCCGTATCGCTAGATCAGGTCTCGCAAGGTTTGAAAGGGAAAGTTGGAGGCTGTAAGCCCTGAACTCGCGAGACAACAAGATTTAGCGGATCTCCCGGTGGTAAAGGGGAGACCTCGGAATAAATTTCTGTGGGTGCAGATCTCTCGATAGGGAGATAGAAGAACCTTCGAGTTCTTCGGGCCAAGAAGAAGAAGGTCCTGTGGCAGCGGACGTGCCTTGGGTGGCGCGCCCCTGCGTCATTTACTCAACGACTATAGAAGGTGTAGGCAACGGAAAAATAAGTGACTAAAGTCGTCACAGAAAAATGACATAGATACCAAGAATCAAATATTATTGTATGTTGGCATTGCAATAACAGAAGTTAAGGTATGTACTCTATGTAATGTAGTTTGTAAAAATGAAATTATTTTTAACTCACAAGAAACATGTTGCTCACGTGAAATAAATTAGATGAAGAGGATAAGGTCACGTCGAAATTCAAAAGTTGTAGAACCTGTTCCTGATATGAACTGATATTTGGCTATGAGATTTAGTTTGAGATTAGGAATGAAGCCACATGAACTTGTTCTCTAGAATATGAGCAACAACAACTCAAAAGATTAGTTTTTTGTTTGGAATTTTTAATATAATCCTTTCTTCAAGTCAAGTTTGAAATGTTTTGCATAAACCTTTTGTAGTCATATTTGGTATCCATACTTTCACAAGTTATTAAATTTTAGCAAAACATGTATCACTTGGCCCCTCTTGGATCACACATTGACATGTGTGAAAAGAACCTTTGGTTATTACAAGTTGAAGTTTAAGATGCTTATCTCGACTATTCAATGGGCATGGAGCAAAGTCAATTGCTGACTCTTCTCTATGTCTATTGGATGCCTCAACTCTAGCAAATTGAATTGTTGAATTTTCTCTATGTTCATTGGATGCCCCAAATATACAATCAAATAAGGATGAACCAAGTTGAAGGTTCAATACAAAAATATAATTTTATTTTACACGTGGATCACACCGAGTTACTTATGAAGTGTTGGACCAAGTTCGAGAGAAGGGATCCTTTACATCGTCACTTAAATAATGGTGGTAGGATTACATAAGCAACATAACTTAAGGTATTTTAATGTATGATAATAACAAAATGTCAAAGTTCCATTGAATTTAACATAAGGACTTCCCATGTGGAAATCAAGTTTTTTTTAAAGAAAAATAAAGTTCAAATTTATTTGAAGAAGCTACAAGAATCAAGTTTAAACATTTTTTTAGGGGATATAAGAAGTTTAATAAGCCTTTGTAAGGGATTCTTGGTTGTTTTTGTAATATAAAAGGTAATTCTAGTTCAAAAATTTTAAGGGGTATAAGAATTTTGATAAACTTTGGTAGGGGATATATGAAGTTTAATTTTGAGGACTTTTATTTTCTTTTGTAAAGGACTCCTCAAATTGTTTAAGGGGGTTGTAATTTGCAAAATTTGTAATTGGGTTTTTAATTTTTTCTTGCACTTCAAATCTTGAAGGTATAAATCATTTTTGGAAATTATGAGTTCATTCCCATATTTGAGAGGATCTGGAAGCTTAATCAAATTGATTTTTTGGTCTTGTGTCCTAGACCTTTTTGAAATTGAATAAGGTCTTAGGATTTTGTGTATTTTGTGCCATGGTCCTATTGGTGATGCATGATCATATTGGTGCATTTTTTCTTATATTTTGACCGCACATGTTCAAACATATACATTGAAGGAAACCGATTTAAACAACTCTCATCTAAAGCATCAAACACTAAAGAAGGAAATCAACAATATTAAGGAGGCAATCCAAAGAATATTTGCACTTGAAGACACATTGTCTTCAAGTATTTGGAGTCTAATGCATCTTTTTAAGCTGAACTTGACATAATTGAGTCCATTTTGAGTCAACCTCTAGAGTATTGTTTATGATCTAAAAAATCCTTAGAAACATAAAGGCGGAGTTGCAAGAAACCTTTATGAAGTATTAAATGTCCAACAAATTTGCATGTGTGTTGAAATTTGAAAATGTAAGTGATTTTTTTTTTATTTGGCTCAAAATTAAATAGGGAGATCAAGTGTGATGATGAAGATATTTGTATGATTGGTCATTGTTTGGAATTTTGATACTTCGATCTTTGATTACGACATTGTTGTGACACTTCGTAGTTTTTGTGACATATTGTTTTTGGTACTTGAAGAACGTTTTTGAATGATTAGGATGGAAAGTATAAAAGACTTGTTTAGTGTTCTACACACTTTAATTAATACTGCACCATGATCAACTACTCAAATCAACCAAAATTCACTAAGTCATGTGGCTACATGTATGTGCATCATGAACAAAAATATTAATCTAAAGCATCAAACACTAAATAAGGAAATAAACAATATTAATGTAACATTCCCCAACCTAACCGAGGAACATTATGATGCAGAATACTCATAAAAAATAATTCTGCTAGATAATTGAATTCCTGTAGCTTACAACTACGAGTCACATACATATTTAACTATTGAATGTTACCATTATTTAGATGCATCTACAACATGATAAAACAACATGAATTGAAACTATTAAACTCAATTTCAACAACATATAAATTATTTTGATACACAAAGTTAATGCATAACAAATAAAATCATAATACAAACAACAACAAGATAACACACTTATCTTTTATAAACATTTGTGCAACCAACAATTTGGGATGGATGTTCCACTCAACCATAGAGTAATTTTTCCAAATCTCAACTACTAATGACCACCAAGCTGAGGCTACTAATCCAAAAAAGAGGGTGGTCTCTCACTGTCCACTCACAACTCATAAAACTCACAACCCACTGATATTCTCCTACAACTATCCCGATTCTCCACCAACTCTCTTCCTCTTGACCTTCCCAACCTAGGGAACCGATATTTGGCTATGAAATTTAGTTTGAGATGAACCGATATTTGGCTATGAGATTTAGTTTGAGATTAGGAATGAAGCCACATAATCTTGTTCTCTAGAAGATGAGCAACAACAACTCAAAAGATTAGTTTTTTGTTTGGAATTTTTAATACAAGCCTTTCTCCAAGTCAAGTTTGAAATGTTTTGCATAAAACTTTTCTCGTCATATTTGGTATCCATCCTTGGACCAGTTAATAAATTTTAGAAAAACATGTATCACTTGTCCCCTCTTGGATCACGCATTGACCTTGACCTGTGTGAAAAGAACCTTTGGTTATTACAAGTTGAAGTCTGAGATTCTTATCTCGACTATTCAATGGGCATGGAGAGAAGTCAATTGTTAACTTTTCTCTATGTCCATTGGATGCCTCAAATCTAGCAAAGTCAATTGTTGACTTTTCTCTATGATCATTAGATGCCCAAAATATACAATCAAGATAAGGATGAACCAATTTGAAGGTTCAATAAAAAAATATAATTTTATTTTGCAAGTGGATCACAACAAGTTACTTATGAAGTGTTGGACCGAGTTCGAGAGAAGGGATCCTTCACATTGCCACTTAAACAATGGTGGTAGGATTACATAAACAATGTAACTTAAGGTATTTTCATGTATGATAATAACACAATGTCAAAGTTACATTGACTTTAACATACATTTGGGAGTTATAAGGACTTCCCATGTGGAAATCAAGTTTTTTTTTTAAAGAAAAATAAAGTTCAAATTTATTTGAAGAAGATATAAGAGTCAAGTTTCAACTTTTTTTTAGGGGATACAAGAAGTTTAGTAAGCCTTTGTAAGGGATTCTTGGTTGTTTTTGTATTATAAAAGGTAATCCTAGTTCAAAAAGTTTTAGGGGTATAAGAAGTTTGATAAACTTTGGTAGGGGACTCTTCAAATGGCTTAAGGGGGTTGCACTTTGCAAAATTTGTAATTGGGTTTTAAAGTTTTTCTTGCACTTCAAAGCTTGAAGGTATAAAGCGTTTTTGGAAATTATAAGTTCATTCCCATATTTGAGAGGATCTAGAAACTTAATAAATTGATTTTTTGGTCTTGTCTTCTAGACCTTTGATTTTTTGGTCTTGTGTCCTAGACCTGTTTGGAATTGAATAAGGGGGTCTTAGGATTTTGTGTATTTTGTGCCATGGTCCTATTGGTGATATATGATCATATTGGTGCATTTTTTATTATATTTTGACCACATATGTTCAAACACATACATTGAAGGAAATCAATTTAAACAACTCTCATCTAAAGCATCAAACACTAAAGAAGGAAATCAACAATATTAAGGAGGCAATCCAAAGAATATTTGCACTTGAAGAAAAATTGTCTTCAAGTATTTGGAGTCTAATGCATCTTTTTAATATGAACTTGACATAATTGATTCCATTATGAGTCAACCTCTAGATTATTGTTTATGATCTAAAAAATCCTTAGAAACATAAAGGTGGAGTTGCAAGAAACCCTTATGAAGTATTAAAGGTCCAACAATTTTGCATGTGTGTTGAACTTTGAAAATTTATGTGATTTTTTTTTATTTGTCTCAAAATTAAATAGGGAGATAAAGTGTGATGATGAAGATATTTGTATGATTGGTCATTGTTTGGAATTTTGATACTTTGGTCTTTGATTACGACATTGTTGTGACACTTCGTAGTTTTTGTGACAAATTGTTTTTGGTACTTGAAGAGTGTTTTTGAATGATTAGGATGGAGAGTATAGAAGACTTGTTTAGTGTTCTACACACTTTAATTAATACTACACCATGAGATCAACTACTCAAATCAACAAAACTTCACTAAGTCATGTGGCTACATGTATACTCATCATGAACAAAAATATCAATCTAAAGCATCAAACACTAAAGAAGGAAATAAACAATATTAATGTAACGTTCCCCAACCCAACTGAGGAACATTATGATGCAGAATACTCATAAAAAAGATATTCTAGATAATTAAATTCACGTAGATTACAAGTACATGTCACATACATATTTAACTGTTGAATGTTACCATTATTTGATGCATCTACAACATGATAAAACAACATGAATTGAAACTATTAAACTCAATTTCAACTACATATAAATTAGTTTGATACACAAAGTTAATGCACAACAAATAAACTCATAATACAAATAACAATGAGATAACACACTTATCTTTTATAAACATTTGTGGAATCGACAATTTGGGATGGATGTTCCACTCAACCATATAATAATTGTTCCAAATATCAACAACCAGTGACCACCAAGCTGAGGCTACTAATCCAAAAAAGAGGGTGGTCTCTCATTGTCCACTCACAACTCATAAAACTCACAACCCACTGATATTCTCCTACAACTATCCCGATTCTCCACCAACTCTCTTCCTCTTGACCTTCCAAACCTAGGGAATGTACCCCTTCACTGAACTCAGTCCCCCAGGCATCCCATTCATTTCCAGAGTCTCTAAGCCATAGGTAACCAAGAATCTCTCAGTTGGGAATTTAAGGGAACTTGTTGCTAGGAAAAATACCAACAAACAACAACAAACACTTGATGTTACAGTGCAATTCACTCTGGAGTTCACTCTTTAGGCATGAAAACCTGTATCTTTAGTATTCATCTCCAGTTGTGCTCCAGTACGTTCCAAATTTCTCTAAAATTCACCCTCCATGGATGCACCAACTCGAAACTCTCTTTTTTTCTCTCTACTTGTTGTTCATGCATAAAAAATCAATGTGTAAAAATTGTTGTAGCTTCCCATACAAATTTCCTCTCCTTTCATTTTCTTGCTTGACTCTCACACTTCCCCAAGTTGATTGTACTCATCCCCCATGTGCCCAATAACTATGGGATGTAACCGTTCACACCCACCGTTTTAAATGTTTTCAATGATTGGCTTTGGGGACACTCAATAAAAAATAGAGTTTAATACATAATAATACATAAATTGAGGAATGTGGGTTGAATTAATAGACATGGGTAATTCCCCCTTGGACCCCTCTTTTATACATTCTCCTAGACCCTCCCCTCTCTTGTGGATTAATTCAACACCCATCTCTGTCCATGTCCCTTTAGCAGTTGGTATCGCATTTTACTATTAAAACATCAAAATGCAATTCGCATGTTGCATCGCTTTGGCTGTAGCCACACATTATATCTACATAAACATTAATTAAACTGGGGGTTATAGTGGGGATGTTACATTCCCCATCCCCTACAATTGTGCGCCTTCCTTGGTGCACACTATGTCGTTATACATATATGAAAATTTACATCACAATACTTATAAAATAAAATTTTTGTACTTTCACAACTCTAACAACAATTCCAACCATAATCTCTTGTTCCTCTCAACTCGCTGACCCAAGGAATGCACCATTCATTTATCAGGGCTAACCCAAGGGATGTACCATCCGTTTATTAGGGATAAACCAAGGAATGAGCCATTACTTTATCAAGCCCCCCAGTGTAGTTGGATGGGACTTTGAGATGTGGTTCTGGGACTCTAGATGCTGAAAATGGAGTCTTGCATTATGTTTTCTTAAAAATTGTCAAAACTTTGAGGGTATTCTTTCTGCATTTTTTGTTCATGCTCCCATGTAGTATCTTAGTATCGTAGAAATTCCATTGAACCTTTATCAACTGTTATAGCATTTCTTTCCACATTGCATGCATATTTATTTGATGGCCTTCCATTTCCCCCTATAGACTAAAATTCCCCCATTTTTCTCACTCCCGAGTAAAAAATTCAAAGTTTTGCACATATACATGTGCCACATTTAGACAACTTGCGTGTACATAGGTTGCTACATTACAACCCGCGTACATCGGGTTTTGTGCTCAAAAATTAAAAATATGTGGGTTTCCATGCCATGTCACGAGATCCATGATCCTTGACCTTCCACAGACTGGAAACTCTCTGACTTGACCCTTGAATTCCATTTGGATGTTATAAATTAAGCCATATACAATCCTTGAAGACACACATGATTGAGTGCAAAGACACTTTGGAGAAATTTCACTTCATATTGAGTATGCATCCCTTTGTCCTTGAAAGTATGAACTTCTTATGTTCAATCCCCAAGCTCTCCCTATCTTGAGAAGGAGAAAATCAATAACTCCTACTACTTGTGAGCTTGCCTTTGTGGAGGATTGAAGTGGTGAAGGCCTCGTTGGAGGGACTTAGTGTCTCGGTTCCGATATGTGTCATTACAGAAGTTTGTCACCAATGTATGTAATATTCCAGATATAAAATATTATGCATAACAAAAATAATTATCTAGAAATGGAAGATAAACAATGATATAACCAGAACAACACCACAATAATACCAAAATAATACCAGAATAACACCAGAAAGAGCACTTTGATTACTGAGAGCAATGTTCACTTGCCTCTTCGAGGGGGAAACCTCCAACAGAGCAGAGCTCTATTACAATAATATCTAAGACAAAACTTATCATGCCCTTGAATCCTATTTATACTAAATATGTCTATGAAAAGAACAATCTAGAGTAAGATCCTTCTAGGAGCAAAAGCTTCTATTAGGTCTTCTTACATTTGAATTATTATTCCTTATTGCTAGGCCTTATTAATATTGACCTTTATTACATGGAAATATATTATTCTACCTACGTGAGGGGTTAGGTCCCTGACATGTCCCCCCCCCTTAAAAACAACCTTGTCCTCAAGGCTTGAGATGAGGAAATTGCTGCAGAATGGTAGCTGGTTCCCAAGTGGCATCTGTTGGAGTTGTATCTTTCCACTGGATTAACACTTCCTTGATGGTTCGTCGACGCAGACGATGCTCACACTGGTCTAAAACTGATTGTGGCTATAGCCAAATGGAGCCTTCTTCGTCCAACTCGGGAAGGTTGGTTTGAGTTTGGTACTTAGTTCCAATCACCTTATTTAAGAAAGAAACATGAAAAACATGATGGATCTTAGAATGAATGGGAAAAGCTAACTGATAGGCCACTTGTCCCACACGCTTGAGAACGGTATAAGGACCATAAAATTTGGGCGCCAGTTTCTGACAATGGTCAACCTTGAGGGAATTTTTCTTGTAAGGTTTCGAAGAAACACCTAATCTCCTTCTGCAAATTGACATTCATAGCGACCTTGATTTGCTTGTTTCTTCATGCGATTCTGGGCCATGACCAAATTCTCTTTGAAGGTACGGAGAATAGCCTCTTGAACTATAAGCTTTTGGTCAACCGTCTCGACCTTTGAGACACCTGACAAGTATGAGAGAACTGAAGGTGTATTTTTTTCATATATTGCTTCAAAATGAGTCATGCAGGTAGCTGTATGCTAAGAAGTGTTGTACCACCATTCAACTAGTGGTAACCATTGAGTCCACTGATTTTTCCTTTCCGATGCAAAACACCTCAAATATGTTTCCAAACACTTGTTGACAACTTCAGTTTGACCATTAGTCTGGGGATGATAAGATGTGTTGAGATGCAATTGGGTGCCTTGTAGCTTGAAAAATTCTTGCCAAAAATTGCTGGTGAAAGTTGTGTCACGATCAGAAACAATAGAATGAGGCATGCCATGAAGCTTGAAGACCTGATTAATGAAAAGTTGAGCCACAATGGAGGCTGCAAATGGGTGTTGAAGAGCACATAAATGAGCATACTTGGAAAGATGATAAACTGCCACCATGATGACTGATTTATTTCCCGATTTAGGTAAGCCTACAATAAAATCCATAGAGATGTCCCACCAAATAGCAGGTGGAATCAGAAGCAGTTGTAGTGTGCCATGAGATTTTACTGTTTCTACCTTGTTGCATTAACAAACATCAAATTCAGTGAAAAAATTGTGAACGTCCTATTTCATACCATCCCAGAAAAAAGAACGTTTGACCGGGTCATAGGTTTTGGTAAACCTGGAGTGCCCAATGGTGGGTGTAGCATGAATATCAGAAAGTACCGTGGATTTAATTTTTGACTGTTTACTTAAATACAAATGGATTTTGTATCGAAGATCATGATTGAGCCAAGAGTACACTGGGGAGACTGGATAATTGGCCTGCAATTGTTGTATCAAATGCAAACTTTTTGGATCGTGTAGCCATTCTTGGAGAACAACTTGGAGCCAATCTGGTACAATGAAGGAGAGAGAAAAAAGGGACCCTTCATCTTCATATTTTCTGGAAAGTGCATGAACAACCATATTATCTTTTCCTTTCTTGTAAATGATCTCATAATCATATCCAAAGAGCTTAGTAACCCATTTTTGTTGCTTTGGGGAGGAAAGGCGTTGTTCCAGAAAATACTTGAGGCTTTGATGATCTGTCTTAATTTGGAAGCATTTCCCTAATAGATAAGGGCGCCAAAGATCCATGACATGCATAATAGACAACATTTCCTTTTCATAGGTTGATTTTCCCAAATGTCGCTTTGACAATTGTTTGCTGGTAAAGGCCAAAGGCCAACCCTCTTGCATAAGAACTGTGCCAATTTCTTTCCCGAAAGCATCACATTCCAGGACAAAGGTATTTGTGAAATCAATAAGGGCTAGGACTGGAGTGGTGCACATGGCCATCTTCAAGGTTTGAAAGTCCCGAGTAGCTGTTGGAGTCCAAGTGAAATAATTCTTTTTAAGGAGAGAAGTGAGAGATGCCACAATCTTTCCATAATTATTAACAAACTTGCGATAATAAACTGTTAAACCCATAAATCCACATAATCTTTTGAGAGTCTTTGGGTGAGGAAAATATTGCATAGCTTCAATCTTTTTAGGATCCACCATGACACTGGCCTTGCCAACAAGATGACCCAAGTACTAGACTTCTGAGGCCCCAAAAGCACATTTAGATTGTTTGAGGAAAAGTTTTTGTTGAGAGAGTAGATGGAGAACTCGATCCACATGAGCAAGATGGGTTGTCCAGATTTTACTATAGATGAGGATATCATCAAAGAAACCTAAGACAAAATGACGAAGAAAAGGATGGAAGACATGATTCATGAGGCTTTGGAAAGTGGAGGGAGCACTACACAAGCCAAAGGGCATGAACAAAAACTCATAGTGGCCCTCATGAGTTCTAAATGCAGTATTAGGAATGTCTGCCTCATTCATATGGATCTGGTGGCAGCCAGAACGAAGATCAAGTTTAGTAAAGAACTGGGCACCACTCAATTCATCCAAGAGGTCATCAATGTTAGGAATGGGAAATTTGTCTTTAATGGTGAGTTTGTTGAGGGTGCGAAAGTCAGGACACATGCACCAAGAACCTTATTTCTTAAGGACCATGACCACAGGAGAAGATTAGGGGCTTGTACTAGGGCAGATAACACATGGGTTGAGAAATTCTTGAACAATTTTCTCAATTTCAGTTTTTTGGGAAAAGGGAAGAAGATAGGGACATATATTGGGAGGAAGGATTCCTGGGAAAAGGGGAATGGAATGATCATGAACACCAAGAGAAGGAGGGTTTTCGGTTTTGAGAAGAGACAACATGTTGTGCTTCCTTATCTCTTTTAGTAGCGTCCACCCAAATCTGAGGTCGAGCCATGAGGACATGGGCACGAATCTCATCCTTGAGGCCACTGATAAAAAATTCTTGGAAAAAAAACATCAGACATGCCCTCTGTACAAAAATCCAATCACTCAAAAGAGGATATAAAGTTTTCCGTTGTGCCAGATTGTTTGAACTTTTCCCAATGGCCTAAATGGTTGGTGCTAGTGTCAAAGCGTTCATAAAGATCTTCCACAAAGTGTGTCCAAGCCACATACCCTTGGCAGGCATTTTTTCTCCATTGCCACCATTGCCAACGTTCTTGATCTAGATGGAGAACACCATACCGAAGTTTGGCCAACTCATCCATAATTCCATACAAAGAGAAATAATGTTCCATTTGAGTTACCCAGCTAGTGGGATCCAAGCCATCAAATTTGGTCACATCCACATGTGGAAGGCGTAGGTCATGCTAAAAGTGACGGGGCTGAAAATTATGGAAATGATAGGAAGTTTCACCTTTGATTTGCAAAGGTGGGTCAGATGAGGAAAGATCTAGAAGGATATGCAGTTTGGCGCAAATCATCGTAGTGAAGGATTCAAGCTAGGTAGAAAGGTCTTGTTTGAGGTCCTCTATTTTGGCGTTGATGGATGAATGCATTTTTTTTATTGACGATGGAAATATTGGCACTGAGTTGTCTCACTTCATGTTGGGTTTCTATGAAATTAGAGTGCGAGGAATTGAAGCGAGATTCCAAGTCTTGGCTATGGGTGTGGGCCATGATGAAGAGGGAAAATGAAAAGGTGCAGGTGGGACCACACATAAAATAGGTTATGGGTGAAGTGTATCAAAACAATTAGGGCGACGAGTTGAATCCAATGGGGCAAAGCCAAAATAAGGGTGTTGGAAGGGGGTCGGGTCCACGAGATTTTTTTTTGCTGAAAAATGATAAGTATGACTACGATAAGGGAGAAGAGAGAAATCCAACAAGATAGGTCTCAAATAAAGGTGCCAACAATTCCGATCTCAAGAATACTGCAGTGATGAAATGCCAAAATGCTTAACAAGAAGAAATGTGTAGTAATTTCACAACCCTAATGCAGGAGACACAATTGCACAACAATAGATCTTGTTTGTTCTATTTTTGTTTCTGTCCCAAGGGTTAGGGTATTCAAGGGTTCTATATACAAGGGTTTTCCCATGTGCTATAGCTCTTTGATATACGTGCGGGGTCCAACAGTAGTACTCGACCCAATATCTTAGGGAACCAATTAAGGAGGCTAGATCGTGCCCTTAGTCATACTACATTACTACCCAGGTACTAGAGAGTATCTTCCTGAGTGTTGTTCTCGGTGGCACTATAGTAGTCATGTGAACGATCAATTTATCTATGGAGGGCTTCAAAAGATCTAGGCCGATTCATATACAAGTGTTGTCTGATGCATTACCACTTGAAGGGGTACCAACAAGGGTTACAAGGGTGACCAACAGATGTGCTTTTAAGTACCACTTGTATTTACTGCATGTATGAATCCCCGACCGTGGTTTTATGCTCATAACGACAGATATATGTAGCTTAAAGATGTTGGAATACATTTCTACCCTGAGAAAAAATTTAACCCACAATTTTCTGTCGAGGAAGGTGCTCTGATACCACTTGTAATATTACAGATATAAAATACTATGCATAATAGAAATGGCAGATAAACAATGATATAACCAGAACAACACCACAATAATACCAGAATAACACCAGAAAGAGCACTTTGATTACTGAGAGCAATGTTCACTTGCCTCTTTGAGGGGAGAACCTCCAGCAGAGCAGAGCTCTATTACAATAATATCCAAGACAAAACTTCTTATACCCTTGACTCCTATTTATACTAAACATGTCTATCAAAAGAACAATCTAGAGGAAGATCCTTCTAGAAGTGGAAGCTTCTATTAGGTCTTCTTACATTTGACTTATTCTTCCTTATTGCTAGGCCTTATTAATATTGACCTTTATTACATGGAAACATATTATTCTACCTACATGAGGGGTTAGGTCCCTAACAATGTACTTCTGTTGATTACATTAATAGAAATACTCTTTTCTCATCCAATTATATGTCACAAATATTTACATTACTTTCCATGGCAGTATTTGTTATACATGTTAATGGATTATGTTAGTTTATACGCATACATGAGTTTTCCCTTGACAATTTCATACATATGTGAGTTGTCTGTATTTAGAGTGCGTACATACACATTTGTTCCCTGAACGGTCACGTACACTATATTTTGAGCCTTTTTGGTTGATTTTAGTGTTTTCTTGGTGAGTTTTGCTGGTTTCTGAGACTTCTTGGGTCTCTGTCTTGACTGTCGAGTGCCTACAGAGTGATAGGAAGCTGCGTTATTGGTGAATGTTTTAGGAAAACTCATTTCTTATCATTTTTCTCACTTGTTGTCCTTGCATTCTGGTTTGGGTAGTCGCTTCTAAGTGTCCTGCTTGTCTTATCTCTTTGTGCTTGCATTAAGGTATGCCTGAGAAGTTGTTTATTCATTCCTTTCATTTTCATTTCATTTGAAAATAAAAAATATTTCATTTGTTTTCATTTTATTCAAAGAATTTGCAATTTTGGCTGCATTACATTAGTTTTGACATGTTAGGAAAGATTTCATTTCATTGAAATTATAGAGATTGCTTTCTAATAACAACATTTAGAAGCATACCATATATTTGAAAATCAAGACTAGTACTTAGAAATCTTTTTTTATTTTCTTCTTTTTATGCCGAGTCATTATACCATCAATTTCATGATCGCACCTCTTGAGTAAGAAGAAGCCATTAAAATTAACACTGAATAATTAAAATTGATTAGAAACATTTTTATTTTTCAGGATACACAAACAAGTGTAAGACCTAGGGCCTTGGAATAAGATTTTGCGAGTAAACTTATCCAAGGCTATCAAACTCAACGTATGTGTTTGACCAGGGAGTGCTGAAACCCATGGTGTAATTAGTTTCCTTGGGAGGCTCTGCTGACACCAGAGTTAAGCACGAGGCTGCACGAAGTTGGTTGCAGAGATATCCCTCTAATACCTTCCTAGTGTCAGATATATTTCTAGGGTTCTATTCATATTCGGGGGTTTCACTAGTGCCTTTACCTCCTTGAGAGGTGATGCTTTCAAGATTTCGGGCTTTGATACCCTACCCATACGGTGGAACAAACCTGGGAATCTTTGCCTAATCATTGGTTATACCATGGTGAATTTAGTTGCTTAACCTAAGTATCCACATAGGTTACTTGCCGGGGTTATTCTACAGGTACCCCGAGTTAGATAAGGATTGAAAAACACACAAACTTTATGGAGGATTTTCTCTTCGGGGGAATGTGACTGATTGTATTGTGAAGCCTACAAGGGTATTTATAAGTGGTTATGTTACCTCCACTATATTTTTCGAGAGTCTCATCCCCTCCTGGGAGAGGCATACCTTCTTTAGTTCGAGAGGTCCCTTCAACCATCATATCTTGTTTGTGTGCATTGAAATTTAGTTTTATTTAGGAGTGTGCTCTTTGATTATTAGTTGGCCTTAGGATTTTTTATTGTATCACGAGTTCTGAATCATCATGGAGTAAGACTAGACTCCCCGCCAGTCTCTTTGTCTTTTGAATCTACCACCACGATTAAATCATTTACCAAATACACTTCCTAAAAGGCATAGAATTAATAAACATGGTATGACCATATCCACCTCTTAAGCTCACGATCACCCCATTCTGAGTACTATTTTGAATCCTATCTCTGCTATGGTTGGTGGAACCCCCATGACTCCATCAGTTAGCACTACCCAGTCCATGAGCTCAACTCAGTCCATGGGGACGTATCCTTTTATATTTTTGAATGATATGACTTCTTCATCATCGACATCTGTTCCCTCTGGAACCTTTTTTATGGGGATGACTTATCATAGTACTCAGTCAATTCCTTGGGCCTCTAATCCTTTCTCTTTTTATATTTCAAATATGACTTCGTACATGTCATCCTCCTTTCTGACACGCAACGTCGACACTAGTTTTGGGTCGAGTGGCATGCCATCTCCTTGTAATCCTTTCTCGGTTGGTGGGGAGCATATCCCTTAGTAATTTCCTACGATGGGAGATTAGAATCCTCCCTTCAGACCCAATCCTAGATATAATTTTCAAGGGTAGAATGCACATATAGGCGA
>JASDQU010737244.1:282498-305156 GCA_032191745.1 Picea mariana | reverse complement strand
CACAACTCTAGTCACTACTAGACACACTGCACAAACATCACCAACCCATGCAATTCATGTTGGAGATCAACTACTAGCTTCTGCATGGGAGCCCTGGCCTCCCCCTATGGGCCCAAGTAATCTGGCATTTCCTCTTGAGTCTGATATTATTATTTGTGAGACCTAGAGCCCTAGTATTTATGAGTTGTCGAGCCCCGGTTTCATGGATGTTTAGTTTCCTTCATATGAGGCTATTCTTGAAGCTATGATTTTGTATTTTTGACCTCCTCCCGAACTGGAAAATTTACAAGTTCATTACCAAAGAGACCCCTGGCCTGATCCTAGCAATGGGCTCTACTTGGGGAACTACTATGCATAAGTCGCAAGGCTATGAGGTCCTCTCTACATATTGTACTTTTAATTTTTCTTGCTTTCAAGTTCCATATCCCTTAACAAATGTTTTATTGATGCAGGAGCATCGTGAGCAGCCAGCCAAGCGAGCATGAAGGCGGAAGACAGCTGGGAAAAGTGCAACACACATTTTCCATGTTTTGAAATGTTTTTGAAAAATTAATGAACAGATGTTAATTCAGTAGTTAAGGGAAACGTACTTGCATGTTGTAAGCATATCTTGAGCGATTTGCTCTCATTTATCAATATAAAAGGCATTTATGCCCAGTTAATGAAAGTAGGTAGATTTCAATTCATGGATTAGACAGTTAGAGTGTAGGAGGAAGAACGGATATAGAGACCCTCACCTTTGTATCATAGAAGTTTTTGTATCATTAGCATAGAACATAAGAAGAGAGAAAAAGCAGAGAGTTGTAGAGAAAGACCCATGTACATGATCTTGAATTAATATAAGAAGCTTTGAATTAGATCTCATGGTGTTATGATGTTTTTTGTTTATACATGGTGAATGGTATGCCTATAGTTGTTTTACTTTATCTATTATGCAATTGCTTTAATACTATGTTGAATGTATGATTTCATGTTGAATGTTTGAAGTCTGACACAGAGAGAGAATGAGTTTCAATTGTTTCTCTTCCCGAGTGAGAGAAGTTCCTGCAAKGAGTGCAGTGAAATGTCCGCAAGGTGTGCATTAACAAGGGTTCTGAGTTTTATCTCAGAAAGCTCAGGAGAGATACCGTTGTTCTCATTTTAGTAGAAGTGAGGGTGAAGCACATAAGCCRTGCAAGGTGTGCCCAGGCTAGTCGAGGCCTTGTAACTTATCAACTAAGGTTGAAAGATTGAAGGACTGTTGTCACAGAAAGTGCACAGAGTCAAAAGATCAAATACCCAGGAGTATTTGAGGGATTTCCGCAAGGAGTGCGTGCAGGAGTTCTTTTTGAGACTTGATTTTACAAGTTAAAGATCAGGAGGGATAACACCTTTGAACACTTCAAAGGAGGACGGAGATAAAAAATACTTCAAAGGGAGACGAGGGTCGAAGTCATCTAGCAGAAGTAAATTTTAGAGGGGAGAACACCATTTCGTCTCGCAGAAGTCATAGAGGAAGAAATCGAACGGTCAGAATCCTCCGTGGAGAATTCGCGAAGTCGCGAGGACCGTAGGATCTAGAGAAGCTGCAAGATGGATAGAGGCGAGATGAACCCATTTCGAGGTGTCAAGGATCAGTGAGGGCCGTCGATCATGGTTAGTTTGGGTCATCAGATCATTTCGCGAACTCGGGGTTCATGATTTTGAAGGTGGAATATCAAACTCTTGGAGTCTCGAAGTCCTGAAGTTGTGAGAACCGGACGAAGAGATCCATACCATTGGATCCAAGCTGTGGGAGAACCATGAAATCTGAATCTTCGTGGAGTATTGCATATCGCAAGTTTGGAGGACAAAACAAATATATTTGGTTTTGCAAAGTCCCGAGTAGCGAGAAGTAGGAGCAACCATCGGTTCAAAACCTCCTCGCTATATCACGTATCGGGGTTTCGCAAGTTGAGAGGAGTTAGTTTCGACTGCAGAAGTCATGAGCTTGCGAGTTGTGAGGACTCGTGCAACATGTGGAATGTCTGCTTGGTGGGAACCGTGTGGCTGACAGGTGGCGTGATGATAAGATGCCTGGAGAGAGGAAGAAGTGGTGACAGGTGGTGGACACGTGTCATTTGAAAGGGGAGTCAACACCCTGTTGATTTCTCGTTCTTCAGATTCTTGTAAGAAAGGAGCACAAAGGCTCAACAATTCAAGTAGCGAAGTTGCGAGAGGTGCTAGTTGTTAGCCCTAGCCAGTGGTCACTGGTAGAAGTGCTAGAGAGAAGGGGCTATACCCGTATCATCATCTCGGGTATCAGGAGGTTGGAAAAGAAGAATCGAGAGTCTTCGACTCACGAACTCACGAATTGCAAGTTTCGAACGACACTTGTGCCAAGGCCAGTTGTGGTCACGTGAGAGTGAAGCTCGTGCCTAGTGCTTGTTTGCACAAGTGGAGTTTCCAAAGGACCTGTGGATTCGTTGAAGGTTCCAGAGGGAATCGAAGGAGCCATTTCGTTCGGCTCAAGGAGATTTGAACGATCCTGAGCGGATCTTGACCCGAGGGTTGGGGTCTGCATCATTTATCATAGGTTTCTATATTGGACTTATTAAATTTGGGTTAAGGGTTTTTGGTCTTATTACAGGAATTCAAAGACATTTTCTTTGGTACTTTTCTTCATGTCCATCCGTTCTAACAGGTCATTATCTCGAAACTAGAATATAGGTTAGATTTTCCCCTCCGTGCATCTTTACATTATCCATTTCTGGTATCATTTTAACTTAGGATCGACCCCACTGAGTTGCGATGTAGAACCTTCTATGATGTTTAGAAGTGTTTTAATTCACGTAGTAGAGCCTACCTTCCATGGGCGTCCTATCCTAGATCCTCTTTGCATTTTGGAACCCATGATGTAAGTTTTGTATTATGCTCGAGAGTCCCTTATAGCCCCGCTATGAATTTTCATTTGAACCTCACTCTTCTTACTCAATCTCATTCTGGCCCCTACCTATGGGACTTCCTAGAGTCTTAGTTAAGATCTTTTCAAGACTCCTTAAACATGAAAATATTGTCGAGTGAACTTGTTTATTTCACACTCGTTAAATGACTTTGAAAGGACATCTATTTCGGTATAAGTTTAACCCTTCTCCGGACCAAATAGACTAATTACGAAAATTTAATACTCTAGTCAGCATTGGCTAGAAGAGTTCTCCTGGGTATTGTTTTATACTTTTTCAGGCCTAGGGGACTAAATATACGAAAAATGACACTTTTGAGTTAAGTTGTAATTGCATCCCATTACCTTGATTGCATTGTTGAGCCTAATGCCATATCTTGCTTTCTTGTTATAATCCTTTTTTCCCAACAACTCTCAACATTAGCCAATCAATTCCTTCTATATATCCTTTGCAACTTGCAACCCTTTACCCGTAGAGAAAACATTCCCTCGAGTGTCCATGTCCCGCATGCGTTTCCCTAGATTGAGCATATGTATGTTCCAATGATTGGAACTAGTTGCTTACTTGCGACACTTGTTTCCTCTCCTGTATCATAGCATTTTTTTACTATGAAAAAACAAAAAAAGACGTGAGAGAAAAGAATATTATCTCCTTTCGGAAATAATTGTGTCGCCTTTGAACAAATCACAAATTGTTTAGTCCATTTCATCCAAGCTTTGGGTTTAGCATGAAATTAGGAAGATGACCTCATTACTTATAGTATACTCCTCCAACTGGTTATTCTTCCAGTCCCTATGGAGAGTTTGTTGATGCCTCCTACGTCACAATTTTTTTTCAATGATTAGTGTTAAGTCTATGTTTCCCGAGTTATTAATCCATCTTATGCTCTTGTTCAAAGGAAGTCTAAGCATGTGTCGTCCATTCCTCATAACTTCTTGACTTTGCATGTCAACCATCCCCTTACAAGTGTACTTCAGAATCACACAAAGCTATTGTCCCACCTTTCACCCTAGGTCTACTGTCATCACTGGTAGGTGACCTTGAACCCAACAAATGACATATCTCCATTGGTCACTGACTAGGGGGTTTCCCTTGTGTTCGACGACAAGAAATCTATTCACAAATTGGGATTCGTGTAGTGTATTGGATTCCATTAGACCCTATTAGTGGTTTCCTCACCTTTTTCAACAATTTTCATTATTGGCTGCTAGTCAGAGGGTCTCTTTCATGTACTACTTGCATCTGGTACATGCGAGAGATGCACATGATCGTTGATTCGTGAACATCCTATTCATCTAGGATATTCCTAATCGTCAAGTTATTTCTTTGCACCTCATGCTGGATGATGAAAGATGCCTTAATGCTCTGCATTCAATATGTATCCTTCCATCAACTTCAACTCATCTATTATGGAATCAAGATCTAGAGTTATATGAGTAGCTAGAGCCTTATAATAATCAGTGGCAAGTTATCCCACCATCAATAGTTGGGAATACATTAATGTCTCCTACTCGATGGATTCTTCAAGTGTTCAAACTCAACACCCTTATTCACACTTGTGGAATGTACTCGGTTCCTTGAAACCTACTTTAATTATTGGTGGGTTGTCTCGCATTTGTTAATGGTACAACTCAATGTTTGGTAATAAAATGAAGTCTCATTGTGTTCGACTTCAACTACTTTATTCACATGATGTAGACTTGCACCTTCGGTGGATAGTATAGAAGACCTCCAGTTCATAGTAGCAGGATCTCATATATGCTTTTGTCTTTCATCAAGCCGATACCTATATGACTTTTGTGATCATGGAATATTAGATTGTACTCCATTGTATACATATATCTTCAGTTGGTTTTGAGACTGGACTCCACTGTGTATTTGTAATACCTTGAGACCGAGCCCAAGTTGAAATTGTAAATATGTTTTATATGCTAGTGAGCCAAGTGATTATAAGCTAGGAGGCCTATGTGTTGAATTAGGCTGGAGAGCCTAGATGCTGAAGGCCACTGAGCCTATTTTTGTATATGTAAACACTCATATCATTAATATAATACATCGCTGCGTGTAGATCGACCATGATAAAAGAGTATGGGGGACTAAACTCTACTAGGAAGGGAAAGGGAGGGGCTAAGAGCCTAGGAAAGTGGCTAATCTAGAGGGCTTATCTCTAAGGGAATATTATATTATTATTCCTAAAAGGTATGGTGAGGATACTTATTTTATCCTAAGTTCTTATGGGAAAGAGAATGAATCCCAAGTGGAGAGAAATGAGCTCCTAGAGAGCCATGTGTCATCCAGGGTGCATGCAAATATATGTGGGGAAAATTAGTATGTTTTCAGACTCTTCCCCATTCACCAAGGCATTCACACAGGCAGCCATTGATTCMATCATTCGAACCTCTCCATGCCTCACACACACCTTCAACAGTGATCCCATACATTTCTTGTTAAGCACAACACACTTGTACTTTGCCTGAGCTCGTACAATCCCTTACCTGAATGTTGTTGCTGGCAAYGCAGTTCCTTGACTGACCTTGGTTKCTTCCATTACCTGTTTGATTCCCAAACTTTGTTGTTTCCATCACCCATACTTGATTGACTTAGAAGATGGAAATAATAAGCATGTTTTTAGGCCTGTGGGCTTGAAGAGACGGGTTTTCAGGCCTATGGATTGAAGAGATGGGTTGTTAGGCCCGTGAGAAACTCTCTCCAGGTGAGAGAGTTTGCTGGGGAAGTGATTTTCCTGATGGAGCCCAACTACAACTATAGTTCTATGAGAATTTCTGTCTAACATGTTGTTGAAGCCCTAGAAATGAAGTGGGGTAGCCGAAGGACTGTTGAGAAGAGAAGGGTCACACTTCATGGGGTAGGATAGGAATGTGGGGAATGAGAGGCTATAGGCTATTAGTGTGAGTTGGCTCATAGGACAAAATCCTTCTTGTTAACTGTGTAACTTCATGTTGTCTCAGCCTAGCCTAGGAATCCCTTTACCCGAGTGGAGTTTAGTCCCATCTCGGGGGTGACCCACTGCTGAGAGTGATGAGAAATGTGGCCTAAGGCTGGGAGGATCATGGAAGGTCTGCACACAGTTGTTGGTCTTCTATAAAAAGATAAGTATCAATTATGTGTTCAATTGCATGTTGTGTATCTGTACATGTATTTATATTTATGAGTATTTCCTGTGTATGTTGTATGTATAGGCTTATTGTTATTTTCACATGAATCTATGTATTAGCAGAATGTATTTGTCTGTTTTAAGTTTTATATATATGAATTTCCGCAAGAGTTTCCATGTGGCATAGACCAACATGTATAATCTTGGGTATGTGACAATCTGGTGTCAAAGCTCTAGTTTTCAACACTAAGCTTGGATTGGGCCATGTAAGTGGAAATTGAAGCAAAAGTTTCAAAGTGAATTGTTTTCAAAATGGACAAAATTCGAGTTTCAGAATGTCCATGAGTGCCAAGAGGGCACTGAGAGAAAACCTTAGTTGTGTTTGAAAGATCAGGAGGTTTAGTGATTCGAGAAATCCATCAGAGGAAGGAAACCACATGAACTATGGTTTTGGATCCACAAAGTTTAGATTTGGGCTGTTGGATCTGTTCAGGAGAAGGAATATTCCTCATAGCCATCGGATCTGGGAAAGTATTGCGATTGTTAACCCCTCAAGTCCTTCGGACTTCATTGCTTAGACAATTTTCAAGTCTTTGTCAAAAAGGAGGAAAAATCCCCGAAGCTCTGAAGTCCCGGAGTGAATCTACATCGTAAATCACTTGGGAGAAGGTAGACCGTTGGATCCCACAAGTGGTTCGACAGTTCAGAGTTTGGGGAAATCGGGTTATGGATGCGTGGGGTGGAGTTTTTCCTGAAGTCCCAAAGTCCGGAACCAATCTGGACCATTTGTGTTCGGGGACACGTGTCTGAAGATTAGTAGGTGTTCCGAATTTCAACGTCTAATAGTTAGGGGGTGGGGTGGTGTTTAGCAGCAAAATCCTCCAGAGCTCGAAGTTCTGAAGTCCCGGAGCTTTGAAGTCCCAAAGCTCCGAGGAACACCTACTCGGAAGTTCAGCATTCAGGTGTTTTGATGTGCTCTAGTGTGGGATTCTCTAAAGTCCCGAAGTCCTGAAGCTCTGTGGAACAAATGTTCGAAAGTTCGGTATTCGGGAGTTATCAAGTATGTGGATGTGAAATATTCTGAATCTCGAAGTGTTGAAGCCTTGGAACTTCAGAGTGACATGGACCTATTCAGAAATTCGATGTTCGGGAGTTTTGAAGGGTGTTGTAGAAGAAACCTACGAAGTCACGAAGCAATGGAGTGACGTAGCATGCTGACGTCACCTAGGCTGACGTGGACTCACTTGATTCTTTCCATGTGTCATATTGTTAAATTATTTTCAAAGAACTTTTGTGCGAGTTAGAACTTGACACGTGTCATTGTCAGATTGGGCCATGTGTCATCTCTATGTTTCTACCAAGTAGCACCCCCTTGGTGCATGATTGCTGATGAGACTCTTGGATTTTTCCAAATTGACGTTCGGAGGAACGTGTTTATGTTGTTGCAATATCTTTCGAAGCCAAAAGTAGGGGAGAGTTGGAGTAACAAAACGCCAAAGTGCCAGCCTGAGAATTCAGAAATTCAACGTTAAGAGGAATGTGTGTATATTGATGCAAGAACCCACGAAACGCGAAGCTCCGGAGACAGGGATGATTTTAAGGATGGAAATTTATTTTAAAATGTAGAAACCTTGGCGAATCTTACTAATCCTTCATATGCCAACTATAAATGTTTGGCAATATTTTTGTAAAAATATTAAAATTTCTATGGATTTTATGTATTTTGTATAAAATTTTGGCGATTTTTAAAGTAAAATGATTTTATCCTATAGAATTTGGGTGAATCATTTTTAGAATGGTGAATCGTTTTTTGGGAAAAACCATGGAAAATTATCCCATGAGTGAAATTTAGCCCCTAAAATCATCCTTGTCCGGAGAGATTCTCCGAGAATTCTCCAGTTTGACGTTCGAAGGGAATGATGTGTGGAGAAGGTGGAACTTTTGAAGCGCAAAGTTCCGAAGCCCCGAAGCTCCGAAGATGTATCGTGCAAGAGTTTTCCAGTTCGACGTTCAGGAGAAATAAGGATTGAGGTAGTAAGAGCCTTCAAAGCCTGAAGTTCTAGAGCCCCGAAGTCCCGAAGCTCCGGATAAACACATATCAGCTAAGCACTTGGACATAGCCCTTGTTCATATGAGACTTTGGTCGAAATAAAAAAGGTCTAGTGTTGTATTGTTGTTTTCAAGGACATAAAGGGGATAAAAGAAGAAGTATGTGGGGTATCGATTGGTACAAACCTATGCCTAAATATGTAAATAAGGCCTGTCAACCTGAAGAGAGGATCCAACACGGATCCAAGAGCCAATTTGGCTCTGAGAAAGAAGAAGGACTATACAGTGATTACCTCCTAAGAAGCACAATTGTTCAAATATTCATAACTTCCTTCTCAAGACTCAGAATTGAGCAAGCGAGTAGTCATTGGAAACATCTTGGACAGTAGAACATAATTGTTCACCCATAAAATTGAGTTGAATATAAAATTTCTCAGAAAATCAAAAGAAATAAGTCTGATATATTATGGAACCAAAATGGTTCATATTTTCATGAAATTGTTGAAATAGTTAGCCTAACAAAGTTCTGTTGGCTGTACATTTTGCAAAGTTAACAACAACTAGAGAAAATTAGGATAATCACATAGTGAGGAGGAATGGAAGATACATAGGGGGTTTACAACTAGGAAGATGAGATCAAAGGGATGGATGTCCATTTGGGTATTGAAGGAACAAACTCCAATGAACATGGAGAAGGAAAGGATGAAAACATGAATATGGTAGAGACCATTAATTTTTTTCAAAAAGATTTCCAAAGTCACAAGGTTGATAATGAAAGGCTTATGAAATCCAAGGAGCAACAGGAGGACTTAAACATGAAGTTAATGCATATCCTGGACATAAGTGAAAATAATTTGGATAAGGAGAATGGCTCAAGAAAATCAAGAAGTCATAGGTCTCCTGTGGAGAAAGGAAGATCAAGGAGTGCTAGAAACATCACCATCACTCCCCAAGATATTCCAATAGGAGAGAACACAACTGATCAAGTCCATCCCCTATCATGAAGCATCGAAAGAGGTCTGGGGTGGATGAACTGCGAGGAGAAATGAACAAAATATAATCTCCTACATTTGATGGTGAACACAAGAAGGATGAATATGTCGAGACATGGATGCTAGGCATGAGAACACAATTTAAATTGCATAATTATTCTTCGCATGCACAAGGAATAATTTCTATCTATCAACTCAAGGGAAAGGAATCCATGTGGTGGGATCAGCTTGTGCAGGTGCAACACATTAAAGAGAAAAATGTTACTTGGAAGGAATTCAAGAAGTATGTTGAAAATAAATACTTGACTCAGATATATTATGACAAAAAAATGAAGGAGTTATTTGAATTCAAGCTTGGAAGTGTGACCATTGATGAATATGAAATAAGATTTTTGGAACCGTTAAAGTATGTCTCCTTTATTAAGGATGAGACAATTAATATTCAGAGGTATTTGAGTGGGTTTCCATCTTTCATTAGTGATAATACTCAATATGATGATCCCAAAACTTTGGAGGAGACCATAAAGCGAGCTAAATTTCTATATGATTAGCATAATGGAAAGCCAACTTTCCAAAAATCTTGGGAAGAAAAAAAGAAGTTCAATATGGAAGAAAGGAAGAAAGGGGATAAGCCACCATTATTTAGAAATAGTCCTCTGGGAAAACCAACTTCTAGAGACTCCAAAACGATTGAGATAGGTGGGAAAAGGCCAAGGCAACCACCTATTCAAAGTTGGGGTTGTAAAGGAGACCATAAGTATAGATATTGTCCCCATAGAAGTGAAAAAGTGAGAGGTGTTCACAATGTACAACAAGATAAAAAAGTAGAGGACATGGGAAGAAATGCACCCAAGATCTATGCAGCCTTGGACAACAAGCAAGTTGAGTTTCAATCACACATGATTGAAGTGGAAGGTATGATCAACAACCAAACCATTGCAATTTTAATTGATTCAGGAGCTAGTCATAGTTATATAGATCCTAATATGGTGGACACATTTCATTTTCCAAGAAGAAAGCATGGAAAATCTTGGTTGGTGCAACTGGCTACCAGAGCCAAAAGAAAAGTTAACAAGATGGTTAAGTTATGTTTAATGGGAATGAATGGGATGAGCACCAAGGCAGATTTGAACATCTTTCCTTTAGGTTCCTATGATTGTCTAATTGGTATGGATTGGTTGGACCAACACCATGATGTATTAGACTATCATAACAAGGAATTTAATTGCTTGGATGAGGAAGGGGACCTAAGGACAGTTCAGGGAATTCCCATGGAAATAACTTTTAGAGAAATATCAACATTGCTGTTGAAGAAGTGTTATAGAAAAGGTTGTCAGATATTTGTAGCCCATATGGAAGAAACACCTAAGGATAAGGTGTCAAATATTGAATATTATGTAGTCCTAAAGGAATCTGAGGATGTGTTTAAAGAGATACTAGGATTACCCCCTAAAAGAGATATTGATTTCTCTATAAATATGATGCCTGGAGAAACTCCAGTATCCAAGAATCCTTACATGATGAGTACACCAGAACTGAAGGAGTTGTAAATGTAGCTTAAATAACTTCTGAAGAAGGGGTATATACGCCTAAGTGTGTCACCTTGGGGTTCCCCCATTTTATTTGTGAAGAAGAAGGATGGAACATTGAGACTTTGTATTGACTTCAGGAATTTGAACAAAGTAACTATAAATAATAAGTATCCTTTGCAAAGGATCGATGACCTCTTTGATCAGCTGAAGAATGCAAAAATATTCTCAAAGAATGATCCCATATTAGGTTATCATCAGGTAAGAATCAAAGATGAAGACACCAACACAATTTCTTTCAGAACAAGGTATGGTCATTATGAGTTCACAGTGGTGCCATTTGAGTTATCAAATGCACGAATTGTCTTCATGTGTTTAATGAATGGTATTTTTAGAGAATATTTAGATAAGTTTGTCATTGTCTTTTTGGATGACATTCTTATATATTCCAAGTCAGAAGAAGAGGATGAGAAACACTTGAAAATGGTATTACAAGTATTAAGGGAGAATCATTTGTATGCCAAATTGAACAAGTGCTCATTTATCAGAACCAAATTCATTATTTGGGGCATATCATATATGAGTAAGGGATAACAGTGGACCCTGAAAATATTGAGGCCATTAAAGGATGGTCAACACCAAACAATGTGATAGAAGTTAGATCCTTCATGGGCCTTGAAGGCTATTAAAGAAGATTTATTGCAGGATTCTCAAAGATTGCACACCCGATCACTTCCTTGCAAAATAAGGGAGTGAAGTTTTAGTGGTCATTGGAGTGTGAAAAGAGTTTCTAGAACTTGAAGCAATTATTAACCAATGCTCCAATTATAAGGATTGTTGATCCAAATGAAGATTTCATGGTATGCACAAATGCATGCAAAGAAGGACTTGGTGGAGTCCTCATTCAGAATGGGTATGTTGTACGTTATGAATAAAGGGAGTTGAAGGAGCATGAAAGGCATTATGCCACTCATGATTTAGAGTTGGCAGCCATAGTGCATGCCTTGAAGAAGTGGAGGCACTACCTCACGGGGAAAATTCTTGAGTTGAGGATAGACCATAATGGTCTGAAATATTTATTTGATCATCCAACTCTAAATGCCAGGTAGAGTAGTTGGTAGGAATTTCTCAGTGAATACGACTTCGATATAAAGCATATCAAAGGGAAATAGAACAAGGTGGATGATGCACTCAACAGAAGAGTGCATGAGTTCCATGCTACAACCATCAATATGTATCAATCTGATTTGAAAGACATAAACTTGGAGGCTGCAAAATCAGATTTGCAATACAAGGAATTAGTGGCAAAATTACAACAAGGTATTTTGCAACAAAAAAATGAGGATTACAAACTAGGAATTGATGAAATTCTCATGTACAGAAACATAATTTATGTACCAAATTCCCAAGAATAAAAAAATTTGATATTAAGGGAAATGAATAACGTACCTTATGATGGACACCCAGGGTATCAGAAAACTATTGCAGCGGTCAAGAGCCAATATTATTGGCCAGACATGAAGAAAGAAATTGTTGAGTGCATTGCCAAATGTTTGGAGTGTCAAAAGGTCAAGGTTGAGCATAGACACCCAACTGGGTTTCTGTAGCCATTACCCATCCCTGAGTGGAAATGGGAAGTGGTAACAATGGACTTCATCACCAAACTGCCAAGAAAAAGCAAGCAACATGATTCTATCATGGTAGTGGTGGACAAGCTTACCAACATTGTCCATTTCATTCCAGTGAAGCTCACTCACAAAGCAACTAATGATGCTGATATTTATAGGAAGGAAATTGTTTAATTGCTTGGTATACCCAAGAAAATTGTGTCTGACAAAGATTTAAAATTCACATCGAATTTATGGAAAGGATTATTTAAAGGATTTTGAATAAATTTGAATTTTAGAACAACTTGTCATCCAGAATATGATGGGAAAACAGAAAGGGTGAATCAAGTGATTGAGAATATGTTGAGGATGTATGTTATGGATAAACCATAAAAATGGGAAGACTATCTACACTTGGTATAGTTTKCTTACAACAATGGGTACCAAGAATCTCAGATAGAGAAGTGGTTGCACCAAATTTGCTCCAAGCTGGGACAACCGAACAGATAGAGAAGTGGTTGGACCAAAGTTGCTCAGGGAAATGAAAGAGTAGATGTAAAAAATAAAGCATAAATTAAAGGCTGCTCAAGACAGGCATAAAAGCTATGCTGACAATAGCAAAAATCACAGGGAATTTAAAGTGGGTGATCATGTATTCCTGAAAGTGAAGGCCAATAGAAGTTCCCTGAAGTTGGGAAATTGTTCAAAGTTGGCAGCTCGTTATTGTGGGCCGTTTGAAATCCTAGAGAGGATTAGGCCTATAGATTTTATGCTTGCATTACTTGCATCAATGTATATTCATAATGTATTCCATGTGTCATTTCTTAAGAAGTATATACTTGATGTTAATCATGTTATTGATTGGAATGTGATTCAGGTGGAGCAAGAAGGCGCTTTTCAAGTGCATTTGGTGTGCATATTGGATTGGAAGATCAAGCAACTCCAGATTTGAGCCATAGAGCTATTAAAGGTCCAATGGACCTGGTATGGTCTTGAGGATGCGACTTGGGAGTGTGAGGATGTTATGCGGGCATAATACCCACATATTTTTGAAGATTTTTGAAAATCTTGGTGTTAAAGGTATATATGTATTGCACTGAGGAAAGTGAAAAAATAATGGGAGGGGATTGTAATACCCCAAGAGCCCCAATTGAAATTGTAAATATGTTTTATAAGTTGGTGAGACAAGTGATTATAATCTAGGAGGCTTATGTGTTGAATTAGGTTGGAGAACCTAGATGATAAAGGCCAGACAACTTATTTTTGTATATGTAAACACTCATATCATTAAGATAATACATTGTTGTGTGTATATCGACCATGATAAAAGAGTATGGGGGACTAAACTACACTAGGAAGGGAAAGGGAGGGGATAAGAGCCTATGAAAGGGGCTAAGCTAGAGGGCTTATCTCTAAGGGAATATTATATTATTACTCCTAAAAGATATGGTGAGGATAATTATTTTATTCTAAGTTCTTATGGAAAAGAGAATGAATCTCAAGTGGAGAGAAATGAGCTCTAGGAGAGCCATGTGTCATCCAGGGCGCATGAAAATATATGTGGGGGGAATTAGTCTATTTTAAAATTCTTCCCCATTCACCAAGGAATTCACCCATGCAACCATTGAATCCATCAATCGAACCTCTCCATGCCTCACTCACACCTTCAACAGTGATCCTGTACATTTCCTGTTAAGCACATCACACTTTTACTTTACCTGAGCCCGTATTGTGCCTTACCTGAATGTTTTTGTTGCCAACACAGTTCCTTGAATAAGTGTGGTTGCTACCATTACCTATTCCATTCCAAAACTTTGTTGTTTCCATCACCCATACTTGATTGACTTAGGAGCTGGACATAAGAAGCAGGTTGTCATGCATGTGGGTTTGAATAGGTGGGTTGTCAAGCTCGTGAGAAAATCTATCCAGGCGAGAGAATTTGTTGGGGAAGTGATTTTCCTTAGGGAGCCCAACTACATCTATAATGCTATGAGAATTCTTGTCTGACCTATTGATGAAGCCCTGGAAGGGAAGTGGGGTAGCGAAGGACCATTGAGCAGAGAAGGGGCACGCTTCCTAGAGTGGGACAGGAATGTGGGGAATGAGAGGATGGAGGATATTAATGTGAGTTGGATCTTGGGATGAAATCCTTCTTGTTGATTGTGTAACTTCTTGTTGTCTCAACCTATCCTAGGAATCCCTTTACCCGGGTGCAATTAAGTCCCATCTCGGGGGTGACCCACTGCTAAGAGTGATGAGAAATGTGGTCTAAGGCTGGGAGGATCGTGGAAGGTATGCACACAGTTGGTGGTCTTCTATAAAAAGATAAGTATCAATTATGTGTTCAATTGCATGTTGTGTATCTGCACATGTCTTTATATTTATGAGTATTGCCTGTGTATGTTGTATGTATAGGATTATTGTTTTTTCTGCATGAATCTATGTATTAGCATAATGTATTTGTCTAGTTTAAGTTATGTATATATATATATATATATGAGTTTCACAAGAGTTTATCTGTGGCATAGCGCAATAGGTATAAGCCTGGGTATGTGACAATCTTGCTCGTGACTATGACATCCTATGGCATGTGTCCACTTTGTATTTCCTATTCATGTCTATGAACAACTATTTGATATATATCCGCATGGATTTGCAGTGTAATTCAGTTTGGAAACCATGAGTACAGAGTCAATATGAATTGTAATATTCTCATGAGTAACTAGTTTTACCAGTTGGGTCCTCATTACTCTAGCATATATTTCAGCCATCACATTTTCTCCTTTGACTTCACACATTAGGGGGCCTCTGTTATAGAAAATTTTGCCAAACTCCATGCATATTTCTTTGATGGCCTTCCATTTCCCTCTGTAGACTCAAGTTCCCCCATTTTTCTCACTTGAGGGTAAAAAATTCAAAGTTTTGCACATATATGCATGCCATAGTTAGACAACTTGTGTATACATAGGTTTCACCATTACAGCCCGCGTACATCAGGTTTTTTGCTCAAAAATTAAAAATATGTCAGGTTTCCATGCCATGTCACGAGATCCATGGTCCTTGACCTTCCACATACTAGAAACACTCTGAATCGACCCTTAAATTCCATTTGGAGGCTATAAATTGAGCCATATACAAGCCTTGAAGACACACATGATTGAGAGAAAAGACACTCTAGATAAATTTCACTTCATATTGAGTCTGCATCCCTTTTTCCTTGAAAGTCTAAACTTCTTGCGTTCAGCCCCTAAGAGCTCCCTATCTTGAGAAGGAGAAACTCAATTACTCCTACTACTTGTGAGCTTGCCTTTGTGGAGTATTGAAGTGGTGAATGCCCAGCTAGAGGGACTTAGTGTCTTGGTTCAATGGAAATCGTTACAAAAGTTTGTCACCTATGTACTTCTATTGATTACATTAATAGAAATACTCTTTTCTCGTCCAATTATATGTCGCAAATATTTACATTAATTTCCATGGGCATATTTTTTATACATGTTAATGGATTATGCTAGTTTATATGCTAAATTTCTATATAATTTTTATATGCTTGTGTATCTTAGTTGTTGAGAACAAGTTGCAGGCATCAAGCTTTCAGTCGTGAGCTCAACCGTGGTCTTCTTCGGACGTTCTGATGGGGTAGGCTTCTAGTCTTCTATTGTTATCATTTCTTTTTATCTAGCATACTTGAGTTTAGAGTTGATTTATGGGTGTCATTCTATTTGTTTTGGTTTACCCCTTTCCATAGATATTTTCCTCGTAACACCATCCCTATGGCCTTGTTCCTGAGCACTTTGAATTTTCGGTCTAGGATGCGTACTAGTTCCACCCATAAATCCCCTTTGTGCTCCACCTAGATCACATTCCAATCAATTATGTGGTTAGAATCAAAGATATATTTCTTTAATAATGGTACATGAAATACATTTTGTACTCTCATGCATGCAAGTAATKCTAGCATGTATGCAATTGGCCCTATATTTTCTAATATTTCAAAAGGTCCACAATATTGTGCTTCCAACTTTGGGCAACTTCCTAATATTAGATAAATTCTTTCACCTTCACTTTTAAGAACACATGTTCTCCCACTTTAAAATTTGTAAACACTCTATTCTTGTTTACATAACATTTATGCTTATCTTGGCCAACTTTTAAATTATTCTTGATGTTTTTCATCTGCTCCTCTATTTCCTTTAACAAATATGTCCCAAAAACTACTCTGTCTTTTGGACTATCCCAACTCACTGGTGTGTTACACTTCCTTCCATAAAATGCCTCAAATGGAATCATTTTTAATGAGGCATGATACCCATTACTGTAATCAAATTCCACTAAGTGAATGTAATCCTCCTACTTAGATGGATGATCCATCACATACATTCTAAGAACATCCTCAATTATTATGTTATTCTTCTCTGTTTTCCCATCAAACCCTGGTTATATGTTGTACTAAGATTAAAATTAGTTCCAAATCCTTTGAACAAACCTTTCGTAAAATTGGGAGTGAAATTTGGATCTCTATCTGAAGGTATTGCCTTAGGCACCCCATGTAGCCTAGAAACTTCTTTCATATAGATCTCTGCAATATTTGTTTCTTTGTGTTTATTCTTCATTGAAATATAATGCAGTGCCTTAGTTAATTTATCCACCACCACCATGATGGAATTATGTTGCTTCACTGTTCTGGGAAGCTTAGTAATAAAATCAAGTGTTACAACTTCCCACTTCCATTCTAGAATGGGAAATGGATGCAACAACCTCGTTGGATGCCTATGCTCAGTCTTCACTCTCTGGCATTCTAGACATCTAGCTAAGTAATTAGCCAGTTCTTTTTTCATTCCCGAACAAAAGTATTGGCTTCTCACGACTACAATTGTCTTCTTATATCCTAGGTGCCCGACATATGACACATTATGCATTTCCTTCAACAATGCATTTTTGATTTCACAAGAATTTTTCACATATACCTTACCTTTGTACATGATAATTCCATCTTCTTTCAGTTCATAAGAATTACATTTATACTGAAAATTACATTGTTGTAAAGTTTCTTTTATTTTCAGGAAAAGATGATCTGAATTTGTTGTTATGATAATTTAATCTTTAAGATCAATCATGTACATGATAATGGCTGCAACACGCTCTTCATGATCCCTCCTGCTGAGTGCATCAACCACTTGATTTTATTTTCCCTTTATATTCTTAATTTCAAAGTCATATTCACTCATAAATTCCAACCATCCAGTTTGTCTAACATTTAATGTTGGCTATCCAAACAAATGATTTAGACCATAATGGTTCGTCCTTAGTTCAAATGTCCTCCCCATGAGGTAATATCTCTATATTTTTAATTCATGTACAATTTCTACTAACTCCAATTCATGTGTAGTATAATTCCTTTCATGCTTGTTTAATTTTCTGGACTCATAACATACCACATGATCTTTTTGACTAAGGACTCCACCGAGCCCTTCCTTGCATGCATTAGTGCACACAAAAAAAATATTCATCTGAATCTGCAATCTTCAAGATTGGCGCATTTGTCAAGATGTCTTTCAGCTGCTGAAAACTTTCTTCACACTTGGAAGTCCATTCAAATTCCAGTCCCTTCTTGTGCAAAGAGGTGACTGGACTTGCAATATTTGAGAATCCTTTTATGAATATTTGGTAATAACCGGAAAGACCCATGAATGATCTAACCTCTATGGAATTTCTTAGCATTGACCATCCTCTAATGGCCTCTATTTTCTCAGGATCAACTGCTGTCCCCTCTGTTGAAATGATATGCCCCAAGTAGTGAATCTTCTTTTGTTAAAATATGCACTTACTTAGCTTAGCATACAATTTATGCTCTCTCAAAACTTGCAACACCATTCTTAAGTGTTTCTCATGTTCCTCTTTCAACTTAGAGTAGACGATTATATCATCTAGGAACACAATTAAAAACTTGTTCATGTACTCCCAGAACACTCCATTCATAAGGCACATAAAAACAATTGGGGAATTTGATAGTTAAAATGGTACTACCGTGAATTCATAATGCCCATTTCTTGTCCAAAATCTTGTCTTGCTGATGTATTATTCCTTAATCCTCACTTGATGATAGCCTGATCTCAAGTCAACCTTGGAAAACATTCTTGCACCTTTCAACTGATCAAACAAATAATCAATTCTTGGAAAAGGATATTTGTTCTTTATGGTGACCTTATTCAACTATTTGAAATCAATACAAAACCTTAAGGTTCTATATTTCTTCTTCACAAAGAGAATTTGGGATCCCCAAGGTGAAATGCTTGGGCGTATATAACATTTCTTTAACAATTATTCAAGCTAAATCTACAACTCTTTCAATTCTGACATTCCCAATCTGTATAATGTCTTGGACACTAGGGCAACTCCTAACACTAAATCAATATAGAAATCAATGTCTATCTTTGGTGGCAATCCTTGGATGTCCCTAAAAACATCTTCAAAATCCTTCAAGACCGTATGGTATTCAATGCTTGCCACTTTATCTATGGTTGCCTCTTCCATATGGGCTACAAAAATATGACATCTTTTCCTCAAACTCTTTTTCAACTGCATATATGGAATTTCTCTAACATATACAACTCTAGGAATGCCTTGAATCTTGCCTCGCTTCCCTTATTCATAAAGACATGTGATTGTCCTTTTGTAATAGTCTAGGACAACATGGTGTTTCTCCAATCAATTCATTCAAATTAGACAATCATATGAACCCAATGGTATGATGTTTATATATACCTTTGTGTTGAGTCCATTCATGTCTATTAGACAATATTTAACAACTCATTTATTTTCCTCTTAGACCCTGTGGCTAATTGAACTAACCAAGATTTCTTATGATTACTTCTTTGCAAGTGAAATATTTCAACAATGTTATCATTTATGTAACTATGTGTAGCTCCAGAATCAATTAAAATTGCTATGGAATGGTTATCGATCTTACCTTCCACTTCAATCATGGGGGATTTATATTCAACTTGATTGTTTTCCAAGGATGCATAAATCCTTGGCATGTTTCCTCCCATGTCTTCCACTGTTTCCACCTCATGAATGTTGTGGATATTTCTCATTCTTTCTCCTTTTTGAGGGTAGTCCCTATATAAATTATTTCCCTCACATCCCCAACATTGTACAGGTTGTTTCCTTGGACTTTTCCCAAATGAATTTGTAGTATTGTGTTCATTTTGGGATGACTGACCTTGTTGATTTGCTT
Source organism: Picea mariana (assembly GCA_032191745.1). Classification (NCBI taxonomy): domain Eukaryota; kingdom Viridiplantae; phylum Streptophyta; class Pinopsida; order Pinales; family Pinaceae; genus Picea; species Picea mariana. Next base: position 285,706 of record JASDQU010737244.1, on the reverse strand, counting down.
GGGAGATGTTCTTGAAAAAGGGTGGCTTACAACATTTATGCCTTTGATCCTTTTTTCCCTTCATCTTTTCATTCCAAATTTTTGGAAAACTGACCTTCCGATGCTTTTCTCATAAAGATGCCTTGATCTCCTTATGGCTTCCTACAAAGTTTTGGGGTTATCATATTGAATCTTGTCACTGTAGAAGGAGGGTAACCCACTTAGAAAGCTTTGGATTTTGACCTTCTCATCTTTTATGAAGTCAACATACTTCAAGAATTCAAAAAATATCTTCTCATATTTGTCCATTTCCATGATTCCTAACTTGAGTTCAAAGAAATATTTCATCTTCCTTTCATAGTAATGCTTGAGAAAATATTTATCTTCAAAGAATCTTTTGAACTTCCTCCATGAGATCCTCTTCTCATCAAGGTTCCTCGCTTTCTTAAGCTGATCCCACCACATAGCTTCCTTTCCTTGCAAGTGGAAGGTGGAAATTCTAGCTTCTACCCTTGAGGGGTAATCATACAGATAGGAATATTTCTTCATTTCCAGCAACCAAGCCTCGACCTCTTCTCCTTTCATGTGCTCACCAATGACATTTGGTGGCTTGATCTTCTTGAGCTCACCTTGCAAGATGTATGMCTTAGGAATTTTCCTTTGCCTCCAAATACGAGGCACACTTGAGCTACTCCCTGGCCCTGAGATTATATGAGCTCTCATGGTGGATTTATTTGGAGAATGATGGCTCCTACTCAGGATTCTTGATTTCCTATCATTTCCATGATCATCCTTTTTTCTTTGGGATCTAGATGTTGCCACTTGTCTAGCACTAGTCTCTTGCATGGTGCCAGAGTATTTTTTGATATGATTATGAAACATATTCAAACTTTGAAGTATCTCCTCTTTAGCCTTCATAATCCTTTCATTACTAGTTCTATAGCTATGAASTTCCCTATGTGGGCTTCTCATAGTTATAGGCTCATGCTTGTCTCTTCTTCCATTTGGCTCTATCTCAGCTTTCCCCATGCTAACATGTAGTCMTATAATCTCTTTCCTCATGGATGTAATATCCTTGAGCATGTTCCATAACTCCATTCCTCATATAAGAACCAAWTTTTTTTTCTTGCACCTCTAATTCTGCAATAAATGTGCGCAATAACTACTGTTAGAACATGCATAGCATAAAACATTTCATCCATTAGAATGCATGTTACTCTTTATCCCAATTTAAGAAGGAAACATTGCACCAATTAAAATTTTGATTCCTTATATGCATTCCTCTCTGAAACAACTTTCCAATGGCTGTACTCATGCCTCAAACCAAGTTCTAAGTGAAAGTTACAACATTTACGTGTCGCAATTTCCACTCTTTTATTGCTACATAAATCTCTTTTTTGATTTTTTTGATTTTTTTTTTCTAAATTGAAATTAAGGGTTTATAGATGTATTCTACTTCTCAAGATCTTTCCAACGACAATTTTTTTTCTCAAATCCAAGCTCCGAGTTGAACGTTATGGTCAGGAGAATTTTTGACTGTTTTACCCAATTTACCCATGTATGCTACAAGTGTCTTCTTTTTCCTCCTGCACATTTTTACATACCTAGATCCTAAATATGGTTCCATGAATGTCTTATATGTGTCATAAAATTTTCATATACTATTCCTGTGCCCCAAATGAACCTCTGAGAAAGGAGCTATGCCCTCTAGAAGTAATCTGATGCCAAAATTTTACCCTTACTATTTTCGCTGTAACTTTCTCATACGAGCTTTGTTTTGCACCCGTAATAGCTCATTGGATAAATATCTCCAAGTTATTTTATTTGAATATAGAGACACAATTACCTTGTTATAATCTATTGATTCAGGTGGATATTGGTGGCCACCCACCTATCGACTGGCTCAAGGCACAATTTTCCATTTTGGCAGTTTTTTTACACTTTTTGGGTCCTAAACTTCCAGGACCATTTTCAGGCCCTAAATTGTGTTTTCTAGGCTGATAGGAATGTGTACTCCTTGGATAGATCTTTCCAATGGGCTATCGAGCACACAAAATGGAGATAATATGCAAAATTTATGACCCCAGGAAGTTGGCGTACCAACTAACCATACCGGGGCCAATAAGCCTTTTGGCATTTCATCTCCTAGGGATAGGTTTTTGGATGTTTAGAGTTTCGTCTTGCTTATTTATGATAAAAGGGAATTTCAGACTCATTGTAATGCGCTTTGGGGAATGCATGTAGCTATCACAACTATTCTCAATGATAAGCTACCACCATTTGAGCGAGTTTGTTTCATTATGCATTTTTACAGTTGAACACATTTCATTTATTAATAGAATTCAAGTTTCACTTTATGTATGTGTTTTTGTTATAACTCTTTATTTCACTTTGTTCCATTTATAAATCAATATCAGTGGTATCAGAGTGGTCTTCTATTTATTTGTTTCTATGTGCATGTCCCCAATGAGGTCAGGGTATAAGGAGGTTGGACTCGAACTATTTGAGCATTTGCAGGACTATCCTCATTGACCTTGATGAACTCCCATGGTGGAAGAAAAGAAAAATTATGGAGTAGGAGATCCTATTAAGATATTGCTTGAGGAAGCCTTGGCATGAAAAAGGAACAAGATGATGGATAATTTTTCCCAGATCCTTCGACCACTTCCAACAACTGATGCATCTTCATCGAGCGACCACTTTGGAGGTGCCACCCCTTTCAAGGTACAATTTAGTTTTGATATTCCTTTATTTGAAGGTCAGATAGATGCATATGCTCTAGATAAATGGTTGAATCTACTCGAAGGGTATTTTTTTGTCCATAATTTTTTGGATAGAGAAAATATCACCTTTGCACTCTTTAATGTTTTCCCCCATGTCAAGAATTGGTAAGATACTTATTGTGAGAAAAAGGCCACAGAGGAATCCACATTGTTTGGAGTCCTACCCACTTTGGGTTCTTTCAGGGATGCTATTAAGGAACAATATTATCATGTTGTAAGTTATTATGACTAGTATACAAAATGGACAACGATACAGAAGGAAATGGACCAAACAATGCCAAAGTTAACAAATGTATTCCTTACCTTGCACACCAAACTGGGTATCAAATACTCTGAACAACACTTGGTGCTCCATTTCTTTGATCTCTCAGAAAAGGAAATTTCAATTCTTTATGATTCACTCTCAAAGTGAACAAAAGGTCACGACCACATCCATGGCCTCCACA
>JASDQU010737244.1:256267-281432 GCA_032191745.1 Picea mariana | reverse complement strand
AGTTCTCACTCAACACGGTCATCCACTGGCCTATCATAGTGAGACATTATCATATGTAGTCTATAAGTATCCCACTTATGAAAAAGAAATGTATTCAATTGTACAAGCCCACCTCCAATGGAAGAATTACATGTTTTGGAAGGAGACAATCATCCACACTGATCACAAGCCTTTGTAGTTCATGCAGACAGAAGGAAAATTGTAGAACGACCATGATCAAAAGTGGTCCACATACTTACAACAATTTCATATCAACATGAAATATAAGACAAGGAACACCAATCACGTCATTGATTTCCTCATTCAACCTCCAGTTGCAACATTAACCATGATGCTCCACCCGTGAAGACATGAGGCCTCAGGGAGGCCCCAACTTTATGAGAGCGATCCTGACTTCACTACCTCTTACCAAATGTTGGGAGTATGCATGCTTGTCGCTGAATTTCATCTTCAGGATGAATTTTTATGCCATTTGGGCCATCTGTATGTTCCTTCAAGCGAGCGGGCGAAGATGATTTGGTAAGCTCACTATATTCGGATGAACGAACACTTTGGTGTGGAAAAGATAGTGGTAGAGTTGTAGAAGTATTTCTATTGACTTAAACTTCCTCAGGAAGTCAAAAAGTACATCGGGTCTTGCACTTCCTGTGCTATTCTCAAACTATCCATTAATAAGAAAGGTATGTACACCCCTCTCCCTACTCCCGGTAATCCCTAGGAATTGATCTCGATGGACTACATGTCTGGCCTTCCTTGAAACAAGTAGGGAAATGATTGTTTTTTGTGGTGGTTGATCGATTTTCTAAGATGGCCATTCTGACAACCTACAAGAATATTATCATAGCAGAGGCCACTGCCAAGATCTTCTTCAAATGGGTGTAGGTACATTTTTGGATACCATAGACCATCATCTCAGATCAGAAAAATAGGTTCCTAAGAAAATTTTGGTCGAGTCACTGGTCACTATTGGAAACCAAGCTCACCAAATCCACTGCTTTCCACCCCCAAGCTAATGGTTAAAAAGAGGTCGTCAACATGTTTATCATGTATATATTGTGCATGTACAACACCAAGCATCCACATACATGGGATGGGAGTCTCCCCTATGTTCAACATAACTACAACAAAGGTATCCATAACTCAATCGACCACAATGTTACACATTATTTTCGTCACCCTTATGAATGTTAATGATGTAAACCTATCTGTTGCCTTTAGAGGGGTCAGTGGCTTGAATTCCTAAAGAAAGAAGGGAGAATAACTTTTCCTGAGAGAAGAAGTTGTGTTTTCCTCTGTAAAAACCCTATTTTGGAGGATTTCCATGGGCTGCACCATAGCTAGGGTGCGGAAATGCCTGATTTCTGCAGGCTGCACTATAGCTAGGGCACGAAATTTCTGCAAGATGCATTATAGCCAGGTCACGATGGCCTTCGTACGTAGGAAAAATGAGCATTTTATTGATGCTTATAGAAGGAGAAGTTTCTATGGTGAGGTGGCCTCCTAATGGTTTGGATATTAATCGCTTTCATGATTTAGTGGGATCATCCTAACCTCCTCACCTTATCCTCTTCAACTTATAAAAGGAGAGGAGCTCTCATGGAGAAAGTTAGTTGGTTTTGGAGCTTGGATTTTGTAGTTTGATTGGGCTGGAAATTATTTGAGCTTGTTGTTATCGGACAAATTGGTAAATGCGGACATAAACTAATCTCCCTAGATCCACCTAGATCTAGAACAAAACACGACAGGACACAACGCTTTCCCTAGGCTCTAATCATCAAATTTACTACTGAACAAAAGATGATAGACGTACCTTTAAATGTCGCTTCCTTATGTCTTTGTTGTTCCTGTTTCGCTTCGGTTCTCTTGTTATACTGATCCTACAATGAGACACAAACCAACCAAAGTGAAAGTAGAAAGAGTATATTCAATGACAACCTATGCATATGATCAAGGAATTATGAAATCAAATAAAGATAATTCTATGGGAAAGAAACATGCCACTGTATTATATTAAATAATAGGAAGAGATATTACAACCGGATGCCTTGATGTCATAAGGTTCCTTCCAACAATTCCTTGCTTCCCACACACTTCTTGCTCCAAGGATTCTGAGACCAAGAATCTGATAGCTACTCACAATCAATATTGACAAAGAAAATCTCAAAGCCAATATAACCAAGCTATCAAGTGTTACACATTATTTTCATCACCCTTATGACCGTTAATGATGTAAACCTATCTGTTGCCTTCAGAGGGGTCAGTGGCATGAATTCCTGAAGAAATAAGGGAGAATAACTTTTTCCTGAGAGAAGAAATTGTGTTTTCCTCTGTAAAAACCCTATTTTGGAGGATTTCTGCGGGTTGCACCATAGCTAGGGTGTGAAAATACTTGATTTCCACAGGCTGCACTATATCTAGGGCACGGAATTTCCGCAAGATGTACTATAGCTAGGTTGCGGTGGCCTTTGTATGTGGGAAAAATGAGCATTTTCTCGATGATTATAGAAGGAGAAGCTTCTATGGTGAGGTGGCCTCTGAATGGTTTGGATCTTACTCTCTTTCATGATTTAGTGGGATCATCCTAACCTCCTCACCTTATCCTCTTCAACTTATAAAAGGAGAGGAGCTCTTATGGAGAAAGTTAGTTGGTTTTGGAGCTTGGATTTTGTAGCTTGATTGGGCTGGAAATTCTTTGAGCATGTTAGCTTGGTTAGATTGGCTTTGAGCTTTGCTTTGTCAAGATTGATTGTGAGTAACTATCAGATCCTTGGTCTCGGAATCCTTGGAGCAAGAAGTGTGTGGGAAGCAAGGAATTGTTGGAAGGAACCTTACAACATCAAGGCATCCGGTTTTAATCTCTCTTCCTATTATTTAATATAATACAGTGGCATGTTTCTTTCCCATAGAATTATCTTTATTTTATTTCCTAATTCCTTGATCATATGCATAGGTTGTCATTGAATATACTCTTTCTACTTTCACTTTGGTTGGTTTGTGTCTCACTGCAGGATCAGTATCACAAGAGAACCGAAGCAAAACAGGAACAACAAAGACATAAGGAAGCGACATTTAAAGGTACGTCTATCATCTTTTGTTCGGTAGCAAATTTGATGATTAGAGCCTAGGGAAAGCATCGTGTCCTGTCGTGTTTTGTTCTAGATCTAGGTGGATCTAGGGAGATTAGTTTATGTCTACATTTACCGATTTATCTGATAACAAAATTGGCAACTACACTGGGGAAACAAATGTTTTCCTATTTTTTCTTGTTTTCTTGATTTGATTGCTTGGTTTCTATTTTTTGAGTCACTAGAAGATCCAGCTTGACTCTCTAACTGTTAAACGTCATTGGAAAACCTTCTCAATTTTTATTTTTTTCCATTTTTGTTTGATTTCCGCACCCTTCTTTGAGGGACAGTGCGACGAATTAGGATTTCCACGCCCTACCTATTTTGACCAGTGTGGAAACACCGTGCCATACCCATATCTGACCCGGGGAAATTGTGAAAATTTTTGTTTTTGGTGGTTTTCCCTGTCCAGATCTGTGATATGGTTATGGGGTGAGTTGTTGGGTCTGATTACAGTCTTCTTGACAAAATTTGAATCTGCTTTCACCCATCTATGCCTCATTTTTTCTTTGTTTTCTTTTGAAAGATTTGATCTCTTCCTTTAAGCGTCTTTCTGCTACAAAGCATTGTTTTTTCTTTAGAATTGTTTGGTGAAAGAATTTCTTTTTCTTTTATTGAATAGTTCATGTTAATAGAGAAAATTGTTTGGGTTTCCTAGTTTCATATCTATTTGCTATTTCTTTTAGCTATCTTTGAAACAAAAAAGATTTAATTTCTTGCTTTATATTAGATTGGGGGCATCCTATCATTTGAAGCAACGAAATTGCATGATTTTTGAAAATATTGATATTGATGAGTTTTAAAATTTTGGGACATTGTGCATATGGGAATGATAAATGTTTTCTCCTTCTCATCGCATAGCTTTCATCGAAATGAAAAGATTGCATCTTCATCTCTTTGCATAACTTTCGAGTCGGTCAAAACACCATATTGTCCATGCCATTTTCCTCTTGAGTAACAACAACCATAAAACAAAGCGCTTATAAAAATTGATTAGACATTTTTATATTTTCTGGTAGCAAACCTACATTAGATTAGTTGTAGGGCTTTGGAGTAGGTGTGAAAGATAACTATCCAAAGTTGCAAACAAACATAGAATCTTGCGTTAGAGAGCGGTGAAATCCACTTGCTACATTTTATGCTGGGAAGCCCTTCTAACACAAGGGTCAATCATGAGGTCGCATTGAGACTGGCAGAGTTACTTACCCTGCTTTGTTGGTCTTGGTGTAGATATNATGCTGGGAAGCCCTTCTAACACAAGGGTCAATCACGAGGTCGCATTGAGACTGGCAGAGTTACTTACCCTGCTTTGTTGGTCTTGGTGTAGATATTGCACATATTATGGGGGTCGCTTGAAAGGTATACCCACAATGATGAGTGGAAGCTTTTTGAGTTGATTTTGGGCTAGATACCCTACCTTTCCATGTGGATCGGACTATTGACTGTTTCCTCAGGCATCACTGTAGTAATTGGTAACCTTAGTGGCCTATCTCATTAGGGCCTGTACACAAGGTGACTGTGGAGGGGCAAGTATTCACGGTACCTGGAATCGATGTTGGCCAAAATCACTTGGGCTCCTTGGAGGGTATACCCACGTTTATGTGTGGGAGCTTGCACCAGGGTGTAAGTCCGTTAAGTAAGTCGTCAACGTAACTTTTCCACCCACTCTATCTCAACCCCTTCTTACTTTGTTCCCGCGACGTTGGATTTCATCACCAACTAGTGTGCTCATTGTGAGAAGGTTTTGTTTGCTTGCTTGCTTTCTAGATTTTTAGCGTGTGATGTTTGTTTTCCCTAGTGGACTCTAGATTGGAATTTTTGTTTTTCATGGCGTCAGGTCCCAAAATGACCTATGAAGGAACCTCTACTCCAGAGGAACCTTTTGTTTTTTCCTTATTATGGAAACATTGGTCCTCCTCACATCGCTACTTTGAGCCTTCCAGGTCTCACAATTGGATTACTGGTATGGTTGTTTTCCACTCAGGTAGTCCCGAATGAATTTAGTGCTTCATTTGTAAGCACTTCCCCCCAAGAACGTCAACCTCATGTTGATCCTTTGCCTTCTTCACCAGTAAGATCTTCTTTGCCTTCTTCACTTGCAAGGTCTTCTTCCATTTCATCTTCTTCGCCGGGTGAAAGCTCCAAAGCTAGTAACTCGTTGGATAAGAAGAAGAAGAAAAGGAAGAATAAGAAGAAGAAAAATAAACAAGGGTCCAAACTTCCAACCACTGTTGGACGTGTTGGAAAGAAACCAATTACTGTTGATCGTGCTGGGAGTGTTGATGATGTCAATATCACCCAAACAACCCGTAAGCCCAAGTACCCTTGCAGGCTTTGTAAGGGTATCCATCTTCTTAAGGATTGCCCTGGCCTATCCAAGGTTATAGAAGCATGGTATACACACCCTTGCCAACCCGTGTTTTCATCCTCTGAACAACATGTTGATGACCTCCCGTCAACTAGTCAAGATAACATTGGGAAGAAGAAAAGTAGAGTCAAGTTCCCGTGTATGTTATGAAAAGCGAGTCATCTAAACCTTTTCCCTTGTATGGAAGAATCCTCAAAATTCTTGGAAGATGTGATTGTTTCACAACCTCAACTTCCAGCTGCTTATCTCAAGCTTACTCTTGACCCACCTATAGTTGATGGAATGATCAATCCAGTCCCTTCGTCGATCAATCTAGTTGATCATGCAATCAATATGGTCACATTCTTAGTTGAACCAGTTGACAAAATGGTTGCTCTGATCCCATTCTCGGTTGATCCCACTCTCCTGTTAGGGAGTGAAACCCAAGTGGTCGATCCGATCCCATCCTCGGTCGATCCCCCTCTCCCGTTAGAGAGTGCGGTCCAAGTGGTCGATCTGTTTCCACCTGTCGACCCCATTCTCCCCTTGGAGAATGAAACCCAAGTTGTCGATCTGATCTCATCATCGGTCGATCCTACTCTCCTGCAAGAGAGTGAAATTGATACTGCCCATGTTTTTCTCATTGATACAGATTCTACCGTGCCAGGGGCTATTCCTTTTTCTCCCGTGGAACGCCCTCCAAATAATGAGGCCATTCGTTTTGATTGGGGTGTGCTAACTAGACCTCGTCTTCCCTCTCACATTCCTTTCCATATTACAGTGCAATTTTGTGGTCGGGATGTTCCTCAGACATTGATAGATGAAGGTGTGTCCGTTAGTATTTTGTCCTCATTTGCTTGGCAAGCTTTGGGTTGTCCTCAGCTTGCCCCAGTTATGCAAAATATGTTAGCTTTTAGCAGAAGAACCAATAAACCTTTAGGGACTCTTCCTCGGTTTCCTGTAACTTTGGGAGGGAAAACTGTCTTTATTGATGTCATTGTAGTCCAAGACCCCTTGGATTTCTCTTTACTCCTTGGGTGGGATTATGTCTATGCCATGAAAGCTATTGTGTCCACCCTTTTTTGTGTGATATCTTTCCCTCACGATGGAAGAATGGTGACTATTGATCAACTTTCATTCATCGGTCCTGATTGGATTATCTCCCTAGTGGTTCTTATATGCAGACGGTATCGCCCCGCCACATGTTAAGTATGTGGCGTTGTCTCCCGTGACTTCAGCTTCTGATGATTTGGATCTAGTAGTTGACATGGTGATCTCTTCGATTGGGATATTAGAGCCTAATCTCTGCACTCCTATCGCAACCCTCGATCTGTGTTCCTTCCAGAGTGGGTTTCTTCCATCAAGTGAAGATCTCTTGGAGGCCATGACCGATTTTTGTCCCTTGACATGGTGTCCTTCCAGAGCACTATCGTCTTGGAAGCCATGATCAAGAAGAGTGTATGTGAGCATGATTTTTTAATTTCAAGCTCATTAAAAAATGAAACCAGCTGTGAGCATGATTTTCTGATTTCAAGCTCATTAAAAAATGAAACCAGTTATGAGGATAATTTTGTGTCCTTGTGGAAACCTCGTTAAAAAATGAAATAGAGGTCTAGGGATTGAACCTGGATTCTTGAGCATAATTCTTGTTCCTGTGTCAAGCTCATTAAAAAATGAAACAGATTGTTCCCCTTGTTGGATGAAATGAATCTTGGGGGGAATTTGCTTCCAGCCTATGGACTTCATGCTGAAGTTAGAGCCGCTAGTTTCTTAAGCTAGGGGATAAGTACCAACCATCCTTGTGTTATGTGTTGGTAAGTTCAATCATAGTTTTCAATGGTTCAATCTTGTGTAAAAATGAAACCACCTACCTCAAGCATAGTTTCCTTTGGTTCGAGCTTGTGTAAAAATGAAACCAGGTTCAAGCATAGTTTTGTTTAGTTTTTAGCTTGTGAAAAAATAAAATCTATCCCAAGTATAGTTTTGTTTTGTTTTAAAGCTTGCATAAAAATGAAAACAATCCCGAGCTTAGTCTTTGTTCTTTCTCATGCTCGTAAATACATGAGAATAAGTTACCGAGCTTAGCCTTTGTTCTTTCTTGTGCTCGTAAATCAATGAGAATGTAACTGAGTATAATTTTATCACTTTTTCAGACTCGTAAAGCTTATACGAAAAAGGAACCCCTGGAGTTTATCTTTTCAGACTCTCTAAACATGAAAAGATTGTTGAGCGACCTTGTTGTTTTTATGCTCATGAAAGTATTTGAAGAAAACGTTTGTTGAGCAATAGTTTATCTCTTTTTTGGTCTCATCAAACTAACTTATGAAAAAGGAACTGAGAGAGTTCTCTTTAAGTGTTTTTCATACTCTCTAAACATGAAAAACCCCTGAGTTTTCTTTCTTTGGACTCGTTAAACAAACATCGAAAGGCCCATATGGGACCGAACCATTCCTTCCTAGGGTTCGTTAAACATACTCCGAGGGACTCGTCTGAAGGATGAGATTACATTTACAAGCATATGTTATCCTCCTCAAGCTTGCGTAAAAATAAAGAGGTACTCGCTAGAAATGGTGGGGGAAAAATTGGGAAAGAAATGTGTCTAGACTTGTATTCCATGGAAGAGTCACTTTTTAACATGACACCATTTCACTCGCTTTGTGTCTAGGTTGGAAAATCCACTTGTCTCTTGATCATACTCCTTTAAGATCACAAATTGGTCTGTGATCCCTATTGTTGAGTCAGTGTTTTCAAGACAGTTGTCATGTCGTCAATATGTTCAAAGAGAAGTTCAACCCTGAAATCCTTCTATTGCGTCAGCCACTTCTGCAGTCCTTAAGATTTCTATTGCATTGGCCATCCCTGAGTCGGTATTGAATCACTTGTTACTTTGATCTACATCAAATCTTGTTACCCATTTCGTGTCATTGATGTGGGATACATTAAGGCCCTCCTGTGACGAGTCTTTTCCTGTCTAATTCAACTCATTATTCAGGAATCAGACTTAGAAACCAATTGGTACCTTGGAACCTGCATGCCTCAATGGTAGGTTTCCTCGCTTTTGACAATGGGTTTTCATTATTGACCCTTGATCAGGAGATTCCGCCGAGTGTTCGACTTCAGATCATTAATTCATATTTGTTGGATTGTACTAGAGTGCCTTGGGAGTCATTGACATTAATGGTGATTTCCCTCGCACTTGTTAACATTTCTCATCATTGACCGATAATCAAGTGGTTTATACCATGTTCAACTTCAACACATGTATTCACATGGTTAGATTCATACTATGGAGTGGTGGAGATGAAGACCCTAAATATTTTGTCACAGATTTAGGTTGTGTTGGAGTATATTCAGTTTGTACTATTGCATAGATCCACATTCTATGTCTCGTGGCTATGTTCAAATTTGAGTCTTTGACACATAGATCCATAGTGTATTTTTGGTGGCTATGTTCATATTTGAGTCATAATGGCATGGGTCCACGATGTATGTTTGGTGGCCATGACCTGTATTACTTGACATGGATCTTCGCATGTCGACATTTATGATTTGAGTCATTTGTATTCTGAGTACGGGAATGCCTACCTCAGTGATGATATATTATTGTACTATATTTCCTTGTTTGTTGGTAGGTTTCCGACCGATTGTTCCTTGTTCCCTACACACACTCGACAAAGTATATCAACTATCACTCTGTTCTAACTTCATACTTTGGGGGGCTCTTTGTTACACATTATTTTCATCACCATTATGACCGTTAATGATGTAAACCTATCTGTTGCCTTCAGAGGGGTTAGTGGTCTGAATTCATGAATAAAGAAGGGAGAATAAATTTTCCTGAGAGAAGAAGTTGTGTTTTCCTCTGTAAAAACCCTATTTTGGAGGATTTCCGCAGGCCTCACCATAGCTAGGGTGCGGAAATTCCTGATTTCCGTAGGCTTCACTATAGCTAGGGCGCATAATTTTTGCAAGCTGCACTATAGCCAGGTCGCAACGGCCTTCGTACGTGGGAAAAATGAGCATTTTCTCTATGCTTCTAGAAGGAGAAGCTTCTATGGTGAGGCGGCCTCCGAATGGTTTGGATATTAATCACTTTCATGATTTAGTGGGATCATCCTAACCTCCTAATCTTATCCTCTTCAACTTATAAAAGGAGAGGAGCTCTCATGGAGAAAGTTAGTTGGTTTTGGAGCTTGGATTTTGTAGCTTGATTGGGCTGGAAATTCTTTGAGCTTGTTAGATTGGTTAGATTGGCATTGAGCTTTACTTTGTCAAGATTGATTATGAGTAGCTATCAGATCCTTGGTCTCGGAATCCTTGAAGAAAGAAGTGTGTGGGAAGCAAGGAATTATTGGAAGGAACCTTATGACATCAAGGCATCCAGTTGTAATCTCTCTTCCTATTATTTAATATAATACAGTGGCATGTTTCTTTCCCATATAATTATATTTATTTTATTGCATAATTCCTTGATCATATGCATAGGTAATATACTCTTTCTGCTTTTACTTTGGTTGGTTTGTGTCTCACTGCAGGATCAGTATCACAAGAGCACTGGAGCGAAATAGGAACAAAAAAAGACATAAGGAAGAGACATTTAAAGGTACGTCTATCGTATTTTGTTCGATATTAAATTTGATGATTAGAGCCCAGGGAAAGCACCATGTCCTATCGTGTTTTGTTCTAGATCTAGGTGGATCTAGGGAGTTTAGTTTATGTYTGCATTTATCGATTTATCTGATAACACACAACCCCTTTTAGGTGGGGCTGAGATTTATACCATTGGTTCCCATTGATGTCACACTGATCCTTGTGACCACATAGGAAAAATCTTCCCATGTTCAATCTGAGGTCGAAAAAGCCACCAATTTTATTAAAGGGATTCAACACATCTGCTAACAAGTCCATGATAATTTGTAGAAATCCAACACTAAGCACCACGATCAATATCAGGTGTGACACAATTTTCAGGTGGGAGACAAGGTTTGGTTGAGTTTGCATAAGGAGAGCCTTACATGACCCTATCAGAAGCTTCTTCCACTTCGCTATGGTCCTTACAAAATCACCAAGGTTGTTGGTGACAATGATTTTGAGCTAAGTATTCCCCCCTTCCTTTACTTTCACCCAGTGTTCAATGTGTACTCCTCGACTGATCGTAACATGTACTCCTTGACTCGACCTTTCCAATGGGATATTGAGCACACCAAATAGAGATCGTATGCAAAAGTTACGACCCCAGGAAGTTGGCATACCAACTAACCTCATCGGGGCCCACAAGCCTTTTGGTGTTTCATCTCCTATGGTTAGGTTTTTGGATGTTTAGGGTTTCCTCATTGCTTCTTTATGATAAAAATTCCTTTCAACCTCATTGTAATGCACTCTAGAGAATGCACGTAGTCGTCACATATCTTCTCAGAGATATGCTACCACCATTCGAGTGATCTTGTTTCTTTATGCATTTTATAGTTTAGCACATTTCTTTATTAATAGAAATCAAGTTTCACTATATCTATGTGTTTTTGTTATAACTCTATATTTCATTTTGTTCCATTTATAAATCTAGGTCAATTGTATCAGAGCGGTCTGCTCTCTATCTATTTCTTTGTGCATGTCCCCAACGAGGTCAGGGTATAAGGAGTCGAGACTCGAACTATTTGAGCCTTTTCAGGACTATCCTTGCCAACCTTGATGACCTCCCATGGTGAAAGAAAATAGAGACGATGGAGTAGTAGATCCTATTAAACTGTTTTTCAAGGAATCCCTTACACGACAAAGGAATGAGACGATGGATAATTTTTCCCAGATCCTTCAACGCCTGCCAACAACTGATGCATATTCTTCAAATGGACACTTTGGAGGTGTTTCCCCTTTCAAGGTACAAGTTATTTTTGATATTCCTGTATTTGAAGGTCAAATAGATGCAAATTCTCTAGATAAATGGTTCTGCTCGAAGGGTATTTTTCTTTCCATAATTTTTTTGATAGAGAAAATATCACCTTTTCACTCCTTAATGTTGTCCCCCATGTCAAGGATTGGTGGGATACTTGTTGTGTGATAAAGGCCACATAGGAATCTTCATTGTTTGCAGTCATACGCACTTGGGGTTCTTTAATGGATTCTAGTAAGGAACAATATTACCTTGTTGGAAGCTACGATGACCAATATACAAAATGGACCACACTGTGATAGGAAAGGGACCAAAGAATGCCAGAGTTCACAAATGTCTTCCATACCTTGCACATCAAGTTGGGTATCAAATAATCTCAATGACACCTGGTTCTCAATTACCACCATAGTCTGCATCGATACATCTATACATAAATGGAGTTTCTGGACATCTCATCATTGGCATAATCTTATCGATATGTCATCAAAATCAAGAATTTTTTTTAAAAGAAGAAGTAGGAGTTTGGATCTACGAATTCCTCACAAAAAAACCAAGGAAAAGGCATCCAAAACATGTAGAACAAATGAAAGATAAAGGGTGGACCACCACAGGACAACTAGTCAAAGACACCAACAAATAAGGGTAATGGGAAGATGAAGAAAGACACTAGAAAGTGGTGTGAATTCTATAAAATTCCATGGCATAACACTGATCAGTGTCACTCAAATAATTCATTGGTGGTCGAGTTGAAATCCTCGGAGTCATATGCGGGTTTCAACTTAGAATCAGAAACAAACAAGGGGAATTGGAGCATTGATATGGAACCAAGTGCCACTGTTGCTACCACCAAGGTCTATCCATGTGAAACCAAAGAATCAGAGGAAGGTGAGTGACTTTTCCACTCACATATGTGAGTGAAGGGTGCTCCACTGCACTTCTTTGTCGATAGTGGAAGTCAAAAGAGCCTCATCTCAACAGAGGTCACCAAGTGGTTGGACCTGCCGACAACACCACATCCACAACCTTACACCATTGGGTGGTCCGCCAAGGGAGAGATCTCTATGTAAACAAACAATGTCGCCTTCCCTACAACATCAAGCCCTTCAAATATGAGGTATTGTGTGATATTCCCCCCTTGAAGTTTTTGATGTTATTTTAGGCCAACCTTACTTGTGGAAATGACATGTTGTATATGAGTCTAGAGCTCACACTATTATTATTAATTTGGGAAGACAATTGTACAAGATACCAAAGGTAGCTCCACCTACCACCATTTCTTTTATCTCTGCTAAGCAATGTAGGAAGGTTATCTCCCAGACCAGAAAATTTGTCTTATTTATAATTTTTCTCTCAAAGTGATCATAAGAGTACGAACACTTCCATGGCCTTCGCACAGGGCCTCTTCACGCAACAAAATCAAGTGGACAAGGTCATGGAGGAATACAGAGACATATTCTACTCACCCACTGGGGTACCTATTCACTGTCAGGTCAAGCATTCAATCGATCTGACCCCTAATGCACCTCTAGCCAATGGGCTAGTACATCACCACTCTCTTATGGAAAATGAGGAAATCAAGCACCAGATATTATAAATTCTCAAAAAGGGGCACATTCGATCAAGATCCTCACCCTGTGGAAGCCCAATTGTACTCGTGTAGAATAAATATGGGACCTGATGTCTCTACATTGATAACATGGCCCTAAAAAAAATCATAGTCAGGAACCGGTACCCAATTCCTTGAATTGATGAACTTATTGAACAACTCAAGGTATACAAGTACTTCAATAAGATTGACTTGAAGTTTGGTTACCACCAGGTCCCAATAGAACAAACTGATGTATGGAAGACTACTTTCAATTCCAAAGAGGGTCTTTTTGAATGGTTGGTCATGCCCTTTTGTTTGACGAACGCCCCAACCACTTTCATGGGGTTGATGGAAAAGATCTTGTTTCTTTTCACCATTTATTTTTTGGTGGTATATTTGGATGATAACCTCATCTTCAACAAGAGTTCGGTAGAACACTTGCAACATATTCAGGAGGTTCTTCACACTCTACGACAACACAAGCTATATGCTAACTTGGAAAAATGCTCCTTCGACATGAACAAGGTCCAATATTTAGGATATATTTTTTATGAACATGGTGTGCATGTGGATCAAGCCAAGATCCATGTCATTCATGACTGGCCAGGCCCGACCACACTAACTGAGCTTCAAAGTTTCCCAGGACTTTCCAATTTCTATTGCAAGTTTATGTTGGTATTATCCCATATCGCATGAGTCCTCAGCCAAGTGACCAAGGGTAGTGGAAAATAAATTTAACTTAATGTGTGGGAAGTTGCAACATAAAGAATTCAATGATATTAAACATCACTTGTGCTCAGCGCCGGTGCCCTCATTATTTGATATGAATTAAATTTTTGAGATTAAGAAAGATGCTTATGATTATGCTGTGGGGGCATTTATCACTTAACACGATCATATAGTGGCCTATCATAGTGAGACACTATCAGATGCAGTCCATAAGTACCCCACTTATGACAAATAAATGTATTCTATTGTACAATCATGTCGCCAATGGAAGCATTACATTTTCAGGAAGGAGACAATAATCCACACTGATCACAAGCCTCTACATTTCATGCAGACACAAGGAAAATTACAGAACAACTGCCATCAAAAGTATTCCACATAATTACAACAATTTCATCTCAAAATAAAATATAAGACAAGGAGCACCAATCACATCATTGATTTCCTCATTCGAGCTCCAGTTGAAGCATTAAACACGATGCTCCACTCTTGCAGACATGAGGCCTTGGGGTGGCCCCAACTCTATGAGAGTGATCCTAACTTCGTTACCACTTACTAGATGCTGGACATATGCACGTCTGTTGCTGAATTTCATCTTCAGGACATGTTATTATGCCATCTAGGCCATCTTTGTGTTCCTTCAAGTGAGTGGGAGAAGTTGATTTGGGAATCTCACTACACTCGGATGAAAACACACTTTGGTGTGGAAAATACAATGACAGTGATGCAAAAGTATTTATATTGGATGAAAATTTGACATGAAGTCAGAAAGTACATCCCATATTGCACTGCCTGCGCTATTTCGAAACCAAACATCATGAAGCAAGGTTTGTACTGTTGGACCTAGTATTATGGGGTCGACATTAATGATAAAGAGGACCAAAATGGTCAATGTTGGGCATGGATTTGGTATTGTAATCAATACAAAAATAATCAAGTAGATGTCAATAAGTCTGGTATAAAAGTCTCAACAAGAAAAGTCTCGACCAGTCAAGCCTTAAGTCAAGTCAGAAATAATTGTCTCGACTAGTCAAACACTAAGTCAAGTCAAAACAATTAAATGGGTCAAGACAACTATCTAAATGAAAGGAGAAAATATAAAAGTTGATTTTTTCAATAAAATGTAGTAGATATCAAGAAGTCTGGTATAAACATCTCAGCAAGAAGTTGAAGATGAAGAAGTTGAAAAAGTCGAAGTCAAAGAAATCAAGCGTCGAAATCGAAGAGGTCGAAGAAGTCGAAGGTCGAAGTTAGATAAGTAGAAGAAGTTGAAGGTCGAAGTTGGATAAGTAGAAGAAGTCAAAATCAAACAAGTCGAAGATCGAAGCCGAAGTCAAAGTCAAAACTAATGAAATTCAGAACGACCAAAGTCAAATTACACAAGTTAGTTTTCCTCTAAGTCGAGTTGGTCCAAGAAAGAAGTAACATAAAGTTCAAAGTCGAAGCAAAATTAAATTGGGAAATACAAGTTAGGTCAAGGTTGAAGCAAGTTGGGTGGACCAGAATCAAAATACTCAAATCAAAATTTTTCCTAGTTGAGTCAAGAAAAAATATGTTTGTCAGTCGAATGAGGAAGCAAATACGAAAAAGGGTGAAGACCAACTCAAATATTTAGTGACTAGCAGCTGAGAGGGAACTAATTTTAATATCCACTATCAAGTAAAATTTTTACAAGTTGAGTTTAAATAGTCACCAACAAAGGAGATATGTGGAGGTCGATTTAGACATTCATGAAAATGTAAAATGTACTGAAGTTGATCTGGCATCCAACGATGAAATGAAAATATGGGAAAGTTTCTTTCAAAGAACCATATGTACCAACCACCTCGCACATTTTATGGGGAAAATTTCCACGTGTTAGCTAATTTGGAATGTTTTGTACAAAACCCATGTCGTATAATTGTAAAATACATTTCCAACACTCCATAATTTTCGTATGAAATCAATGTCTAATTTTGTATAGGGAAATCACTTAATGAAATCATCATTTGTCTTAATTTAATGAAGGGGTGCAATGTTTCATTACTAAAATACACAATGGTTCAACCTTATAACTTTTGGAAAGTATATWAGAAGATAAATAAGGTGAAAGGAAAGTGTCTCTRTGGTCTACATCAAAAGATCAGAAACAAGTACAAAGTCCAAGGAAGAAAGTCAAAGATACTTATGAAGTGAGGGTGGAAGGGTAGAGAAAGGAAAGACTAATGTCCTTTACTAATTAAAGTTTGAAGACAGGAAGTTGATGCTTCCTAGGGTTGGTTCCCTAAACAAGGGAGTTGGTGCTTCCTAGGTTTGGTTTCCTAAAACAAGGGATTTGGTGCTTCCTAGGGTTGAAGCCCTGAACAAGGAGATTGGTGTATCCAAATCATTATTGTAACATGTATTAATGTACTGTTTTTATATTCAAGTTTATTGTTGGTTATCAATTATTGTTAATAAGTTAAAATTATCAAAAGTTTAAATAATTAACCAATACTAATTCACCCCCCCAGAGTATTGACCAAGTTTCCAACAACTGGTATCAGAGTGGGTGCCTTTTGCACAGTCTAACAACTGGAAGGTAGATTCTGAAGAAATGGATCAACAAGAGTGAATGTCTTCCAACAAATCACCTATGTTCAAAGGGAATGATTATGCATTACGGAGTGTGAGAATGAAAATTTATCTCATGGMCCTTGTATGTGATGTTTGTAAAGATGTTGAAAGTGGTTATACTGCACCATCTACCCCACCTAATGATACTTMTGCAAAGAAGTTATGCAATGAAAATTAAAGAGTAGTCAATTATATTCTAGGAGGATTAACCAATCCTATATTTGTAAAGGTAATGCACTGTAAGTTAGAAAAAGAGATCTGGGACAAACTGAAGGTCATATATGAAGGAGACAACACATTCAAGGAAGCCAAACAAAAAATMTATAGAACTCAATTTTAAAAGTTGAAAATGAAGGAGGAAAAAACAAAACCTGAATATATTCAAAGAGTTGATGAAATTGTCAATTCAATCARAGCATTAGGAGAAGAAATCAAATACAAACTAATTGTTCAAAATATCTTGAGATCATGATGCAAAAATTTATACCCTTGAAGACAAATCAGATCTTGATAAGCTCATAGTGGATGAACTACATGGAATTGTCACAACATATGATATGAGAACATGACAAKAAAAACCATCAAAATGAGAAACAACCTTCAAGGCATCAAAATCAAGGAAGAAGCAGGAACAGGTACCTAATGAAGATTTATCAGAGATATCTGATGAAAAAGTATCTAAATTTATGAATAAAATTAAGAAAGGGATTGGTAAATACAAGGGGGAGTTTCCTCTTATATGCTTCAACTGTGGAAAAGTTGGACACTTAGTTAACAAATGTCCATATCCCAAGAAAAAGGATAGTGATGATGAATAAATTTAGAGTCATAAAGAACATAATAAGGGTAAGACAAAGAAAAAAAAGAAATACTACAAACATAAGAAGAATCTCTACACCAAAGAGGACAACAAATCTTCTGAAGAAAGTGAAGATGAAGATTCAAACTTCTATTTATGGGAATGAACACTCAAAATAATGATGTAGATGATGAAAAAAAATCTGAATTTGAAGGAGAAGTAGGCCTAGAAGCATAATTGATTAGTTCTCTGGAGGAACTAAGAAAGTATAAAAAGAAGAACAAGCTATTGAGGGAACAACTTCAAGAGTTTGAAGAATCACATCAATCAAGAGAAATAGATGCATCAAGAACCATCAAAGAATCAGAACAGATCATAAGTGATTTGAATTCCCAACTCCTAGAAGCTAAAAGAATTGAAGAAGTCATTTTAAAACAAGTCAATGATAGAGAAAAAGTATGTGAGAATCTAGAAGTTGAGATTGAGCTGCTAAAAGGTGAACTTGAGAAAGAAAATAAGGGATACAAATTTGAAAATAGTTCAAAGATATTGGATGAAATTCTTAGTATTTAGAGGTCACCAAACAACAAGACTGGTTTTGGATACACCCAAGACTCAAATTCTACATCACAAGGAACTATCAAAATACCAATCAATTATATAGATGCTCTTAAAATACCCTTAAGAAGAGAAGATAATAAGGCAAGGATGATGCCATTAGAGACTATCCCAAATAAACAGAAATCAACACCCCCTACTAAAGAAAAATATGACAAGAAGAATAAAATCACCAGAATAAATCCCTCTAACAAATATCGGTATATCTTTGTTGGATATTGCTATTCCTGCAATAATTTTGGACACAATTCAGTACATTGTAAAACCTATAGAAGGCACAATCCAAAAAATGTGCAAAGAAATCAGAAGTTCAATACAGATAAAAGAAACTATAATTCGTTCTCTCCATTACAAGATTATAGTATGGAATGCCTCAAATGTAATAACTATGGACATGAAGCTAGTGAATGTAGATTTTCAAAGTATGTCAAAGAGATAAATAATCCCAACAATCAAAAAGTATGGAAGAAAAAGTAAGTAGAGAAAACATAGTGTAAAGTAGCCATGTATGCCAAAAATAAAGGATGGCAGGGGTATATAGATAGTGAATGTTATAAACACATGAGTGGAGATCAAAGAAAATTTCTCAAGTTAATGAAGAAAGAAAAAAGAAAAGTCGCCTTTGGAGATAATGTGTCAACCAAGATACTTAGAAAAGGCATTGTTAGCCTAGGGAATAACAAGGCCAAAACATAAAATGCACTTTTAGTAGAAAATATTAAGCCTAATATCCTAAGTGTAAGTCAAACATGTGATCAAGGTCACAAACTTACCTTTGATTCTCAGAAATGTGAGATAATAAGAGAAGATGCAGGGAAGCTAGTGGTAGTTGCACCAAGACCATTCAACAATGTGTACATCCTTGACATGGAAGGAGAAGGAAAATGTTTTTTAGGTCAAGAAGATGAAATTTGGATATGGAATAGAAGGTTGGGAAATATAAGCTTTGACAACTTAATAAAATACAATAAGAAGGAGGAAGTAAGGGATCCACCAAATATTATAAAGCCTTCAAATCCTATTTGTAAACATTATCAAATAGGGAAGCAGACAAAAGCCAGGTTCAACACAAAAGAGAATTCTTCATCAAGACCCTTGGAGCTTATTGACACTGACCTATGTGGTCCTACTAGAACTAAAAGTATACATGGAGAACATTACTTTATTTTGGTCATTGATGACTACACAAGAATGACATGGGTATACTTTCTAAAGGATAAATCAGAAGCCTTTGAAAAATTTAAGTTATACAAATCCTCTGTAGAAAATGAAACAGATCTCAAAATTAAATGTCTGAGATCAGAAAATGGAGGATAATTCACCTCTAAAGAGTTCATTAAGCTTTGTGAATATCATGGAATCAAAATACAATTTTCAGCTCCCGGGACTCCTCAACAGAACGGAGCGGTTGAAAGGAAGAATAGAACTATCCAAGAAGTTGCAAGAACCATGTGGAATGAAGCTAAAATTCCAGATAAGTTTTGGAGAGATAAAATATACACAACAGTTCACATACTTAATCAAACACAATTGACACCTAACCATGAAAAAACACCTTATGAACTATGGTTTGGTAGGCCAACATCAATCAAACATTTCCGAGTCTTTGGAAGTAAGTGTTACATAAAAAATAATGAGAATAATCTAGGGAAATTTGACCCAAGATAAGATGAAGGCATATCTATAGGATATTCACCTAACAAAAAGGCTTATATATTTTATAACCTAAAACTACATATAATGGTGGAAAGTGCCAATGTAAAGATAAATGATCTAAAGTTAAGACAAGTCATACCCAATAACATATAAACATATGATGATAAAAGTGATGGACAATATTAGAATGAAGTAGTTGATGAAGAACCTTAAGAAAATGAACCCCACACTGATTATGAAGATAAAAAATAAACACTCTTTCCAAAAGCCCCATCAAAAAGGGTTCAAAAGAATCATTCTAAAAGTTAGATTATTGGAGATAAAAATGCAGGAGTGGAAACAAGAAGGAAACTCACATTTGAATCAAAACAAGCAATGTTATCTCTAATAGAACCCAAGTAATTTAAATAAGCTAGCAAAATTAAATATTGGAGAAAATCAATAGATGAATAACTAAAACAAATAGAGAATAACCAGACTTGGGAACTAGTTCCAAGACCCAAGGAAAAGAATGTGGTAGGAACTAAGTGGATATTCAAGAAAAAACTCAATGAAAATGGGCATATCATAAAGAAAAAATCTATATTAGTATGCAAGGGATATGCCCAAGTTGAAGGTATTTATTTTGAAGAGATTTTTGCTCCAGTAGCAAAACTTGAGGCCATCAATATGTTCCTAGCATTTGCATGCTTCAGAAATTTCAAAATCTATCAGATGGATGTCAAGTCAACATTCCTTAATGGAACACTAGAAGAAGTATTATCTATTGATAAACCAGAAGGATTTATGTTAACATAAAATCAGGACTATGTGTGCAAGCTAAAAAAGGCCCCGTATGGTCTTAAACAAGTCCCCAGATCATGGTTCTCAAGGCGTGATCAATACCTGTAAAAACAAGGATATAAGAGAGGGACTATTGAAAACAACTTATACATCAAAATTGAGGATCAAAACATAATTATTGTGGTGGTATATGTAGATGACATCTTTTTTGGAAGTAATCTTACTATACTAAGCATAAAGTCTGTAACCAAAAATGCAAGAATAATTTCAAATGTCTATGCTGGGAGAACTTTCCTTCTTCTTAGGTTTACAAGTAACTCAAACAGAAAAAAGGAATATTCATTTCCAAAGACAAATATATCAAGGAAATGCTAAAGAAATTCCAAATGGAAGATATTAAACCTATGAGTACTCCCATGGTCACTAGATGTAAACTAATCCTAGAAGATGACAGATCAATGTCGGAAGTCTGCTCTATTTAACAACAACAAGACCTAACATCATGCAGGCTGTAGGACTCGTGGGGAGATTTCAATATGCACCTAAATAAACTCAATTAAAAGTAGTAAAGATAATATTTAGATATCTTAAAGGCACCTTAGAACTTGGATTATGGTATCCAAAAGATAAAGACTTCACTCTAACTGAATACACTGATGTGGATTGGGCTGGTAGTATAGATGATAAGAAAAACACCAGTGGAGGAGCATTTTTTCTAGGAGAATGCCTAGTATCATGGCTAAGTAAGAAACAAACATCCACATCACTATCTACAGTAGAGGGAAAATACATTGTTGCTGCATCTTGTTGCACACAAGTTCTTTGGATGAAACAAACATTAGAATATTTACAAGTAAGATATGACCATCCCATTACTATTAACCGTGATAACACTAGTGCCATAAATATCTCTAAAAATATTGTAATTCATTCTAAAACCAAACACATCCCAATCAAATATCACTTCTTAAGAGATCAATTTACTCAAAAAGTGGTGAAATTAGAATATGTAGACACAAAAGAACAAATAGAAAACATATTTACAAAACCTCTACCAAGAAGCACCTTTGAAAATCTTAGGAAAAAATTAGGATTAATTCCCATACCTCATTAAAACTACAAAAGTTTCATTAGAAGAAAGAAACACATGGACAGAGGGAACATCACCTCAGAGGGATCATCACCTCAAGGGGAGTGAAGAAATATATCTTCTGTCATTACTGTCAAAGGGGGAGGATAAAAAGTAAAAACCTGATTAAAAATAAAGAGTTTTACTTTGTTTCCATCAATGCCAAAGGGGGAGAATGTTGGACCTAGTATTATGGGGTTGGAATTGATGACAAAGAGGACCAATATGGTCAATGTTGGGTGTGGAATTGGCATTGGAATTGATACCAAAAAAATCAAGTAGATGTCAATAAGTCTGGTATAAAAGTCTCGACCACTCAAGCCTTAAGTCGAGTCAGAAACAATTGTCTTGCTAGTCAAACCCTAATTCAAGTCGAAACAATTAAATGGGTCAATGTGACTATCTAATTGAAAGGAGAAAAGATCAAAGTCGAGTGTTTCAATTAAATTCAATAGATATAAAAAAGTTTGGTATAAACATCTCAGTAAGAAGTTGAAGTTGAATAATTTGAAAAAGTCGAAAGTCAAAGTCAAAGAAATCGAGGGTCAAAATTGAAGAGGTTGAAGAGGTTGAAGGTCGAAGTCTTATAAGTATAATAATTCAAAGGTCAAATTTGGATAGGTAGAAGAAGTTGAAATCGAAGAAGGCGAAGATCGAAGCCGAAGTTGAAGTCGAAACTGAAGCAAGTCAGGATGACCAAAATCAAATTACACAAGTCGATTTTTTTCTAAGTCGAGTCGGTCTGAGAAAGAAGTAACCTAAAGGTAAAAGTCGAAGAAAACTTAAATTGGGAAATGCAAGTTGGATCTAGGCTGAAGAAATTTGGGTGGACCAGAATCGAAATACTGAAGTCAAAATTTCTCCTAGTTGAGTCAACTAAAAAGGTGTTTGTCGGTCGAATGAGGAAGCAAATATGAAAAAGGGTGAAGACCAAGTGAAATCTTTAGTGACTAGTAGCTGAGAGGGAAATGATTTTAATATCCACCATCAAGTAAAATGTTTACAAGTTGAGTTTAAATAGTCACCAACAAAGGAGATATGTGAAGGTCGATTTAGACATTCATGAAAAGGTAAAATGTACTGAAGTCGATCTGGCATTTGAGGACAAAAGAAAAATATGGGAAAGTTTCTTTCAAAGAACCATTTGTACCGACCACCTTGCACATGTTCTAGGAATTTTTTTTGCATGTATACTTATTGGGCATGTTCTGCACAAAACCCATGTCGAAGAATTGTAAAGTTCGTTTCCATCACTCTGGAATATTCGTACGAAATCAATGTCTAATTTTGTGTACGGAAATCAATTAATGAAATCATCATTTGTGTTAATTAAGTGAAGGGGTGTAATGTTTCATTACTAAAAGACATAATGGTTCAACCTTATACCTTTTGGAAAGTATATAAGAATACAAACAATGTGGAAGGAAAGTGTCTCTATGGTCTACATTAGAAGATCATAAACAAGTACAGAGTCGAAGGAAGAAAGTCGAAGATACTTATGAAGGGAAGGTGGAAGGGTGGAGCAAGGAAGGACTAATGTCCTTTACTGATTAAATTCTGAAGACATGAATTTGATGCTTACTAGGGTTTGTGCCCTAAACAAGGGAGTTTGTGCTTCCTAGGGTTGGTGTCCTAAAACAAGGGAGTTGGTGCTTCCTAGGGTTGAAGCCCTAAACAAGGAGATTCGTGTCTCCCATTCATTATTGTAACTTGTATTAATGTACTGATTTTATATTCAAGTTTATTGTAGTTGGTCAATTATTTTTAATAAGTTAAAATTATTAAAAGTTTAAATAATAACCAATATTGATTCACCCCCCCCTCAGTATTGACCAAGTTTCCAACATGTACACCCCTCTTCCTACTCCTGATAGGACCTGAGAATCCATCTTGATGGATTACATGTCTAGCCTTCCTTCAACCAAGTAGGGAAATGAATGTTTTTTTGTGGTGGTTGATCGATTTTCTAAGATGGCCATTCTGACAGCCTGTAAGAAGAGTATCACAACATAGGCCACTACTAAGTTCTTCCTCAAATGGGTGTGGGTACATTTTGGTCTACAGTAGACCATTATCTCATATCGGGATAATAAGTTCCTAAGCACATTTTCGTCGAGCCACTGGTCACTATTGGAAACCAAGCTCACCAAATCCGTTTCCCCCCACCCTAAAATTGATGTCTAGACAGAGGTCATCAACAAGATGATTGTGCATATCTTGCGCATGTACAACTCCAAGCATCCAGGCACATGGTGTTGGTTGTGGAGCTTGATTATCTTTCTGATTCAGAGGCCTTTTTTTCAGCCATGTTTATACCCCATGAAGACTGTACACCCTAGAATACTATACACCCCTCAACCTGGGGGGGGTTCAGGGGGAAAATCCCCCAAAGGAAAAAATTGCCTTGTAAATTTATATTGTAATTTCATATTCAATCTTGACCATTCATCATTAAGTCACATATTTGACGGTAGAGATTATGTTAGGGATTTTTACCCTAGAAGGAAACCCTCTTTTATGAAGGAATTGCATTGCGGTCATGTATTATCACGAATATTGTATTCTGAGAGAGGAGACTGTGAGAGAAAGAAGAGGAAGTTACAATGTGTGTGTTGTAGGTTGTATCCCTTCATTTTGTTGGAAAATAAAAAAGGAAGGACATGGCAATTTCTCTAGTGGACATATCCAACACTGGGTGAACCACATATATCTGTGTCTCTATTGTATTGTATATCTTCTATGTTTTGTTTATGCATTTGTGTTATTTTATTGCTTTGCGATCCTACTTTTCTAACAACTATTACCATAGAGAAAGGTAACTCGTAGGAAAAGAGGGTTCCTGGTTCGAGTGGGAGCAATGACGAAACATGGAAAGTTAAGGGTCAAGAAATTTAATGGCCAAAACTACTAGTTATGGAAGATGTAGATGGAAGATTATTTATATAAGAAGGATATATTACTACCATTGGGTGGAGTAACAAAGAAGTCGACGACCAAGAAGGATGAAGAATGGGAGGTTCTTGACTGAAAGGAACTAGGAACAATACAACTAAGCATGGCAACATCGGTGGCTTTCAATTTTTCAAAACAAAAGACAACGAAGGAGTTGATGGATGCATTGGATAAAATGTATGAAAAAACCTCGACATACCATAAGGTATTTCTTATGAAGAGATTATTTAATATGAATATGTCAGAATGTGGGTCTGTTGCAGATCATTTAGATGAATTTAATACGGTTACTAATCAGCTAAGTTCTGTAAAAGAGGACTTTGGTGATGAGGTCAGGGCTCTTCTAATCTTGTGCTCATTTCCAGAAATACGAAATGGCTTGGTCATGGTTGTAACTCTGTCTCTGGTTCAACCACTCTAAAATTTAATGATGGTTTTGGTGTTATCCTTAGCGAGGAAATGCGACGGAAAAACATAGGTGAGACATCAAGTAATGCATTGACTATGGAGAATAGGGGAAGAAAAAAGGATAGAGGAAAGGGCTCAGGGAACCGTGGGAATTCTAGGAAGGGCGGATCCAAATATAGACTAGGAAAGATAGAGTACTGGAATTGTGGGAATAAAGTACATATGAATAAATACTGCAGAGCTCCAAAGAAACAAAGAGATGGACAACAAGAGAAAAATCAAGAAGCAAATGTAACAAGTGATGTGTTACAAGATGTTTTGATTCTTTATGTAGATAATATTTCTGAGTCTTGGGTAGTATATTCAGGGGCTTCATTTCATGCCACACCCCATAGGAAACATTTTCTAGATTATGTTCAAGGTGATTTTGGATAGGTTCATTTGGGTGATGATGCACCATGCAAAATTGTTGAAATGGAAAAGGTACAAAAAAAGCAAAAGAATGGAAACCAATGGTTTTTGAAAGAGGTAAGACATGTTCCATATCTA
>JASDQU010737244.1:243711-255202 GCA_032191745.1 Picea mariana | reverse complement strand
TGAAACATTTGTCCATATTGATAAATAAATAGAACAAAGCTTGAAGCAAAATCCAAGAAGTGTACCTTTATTGGATATGGTGTTAATGATTTTGGTTATCGCTTATGGGATTATGAAAATCAAAAAATCATTAGGAGTAGAGATGTCATATTGAATGAGAGTTTCATGTACAAATATTAGTTGTAGAGAAAGAAATAGAAAAAAGAAAAACCAAAATACACAGTGCTTGATGAGATCACTAAAAAAGAAATTCCAAAGGTACCAGAAAATCAAAATGTACAAAAGTAGGAGCAACAAGTACCTCAAACTCCTACAAGTGTTGTTAGAAGATGTACTAGGTTAAGTAGACCCCCTGAATGATACTCTCCTTCATTGTATTATTTATTGTTGAGTAATTTTGGTGAACCAGAAAGTTAAGAAGAGGCAATGCAGGTAGACACTAAAAAGAACTGGGAGCAAGGCATGCAAGAGGAAATGGATTCTTTGGTAAATAACCAGACTTGGGACTTGGTTCAGTTTCTTGCAGGAAAAAGAGCATTGCAGAATAAATGGGTTTATAGGTTGAAGGAAGAAGATGGAGGGAAAAATAGGTACAATGCTAGACTTGTTGTAAAGGGGTTTGCACAAAATAAAGGTATAAATTTTGATGAAATATTTTCTCTTTTTTTTAAAATGACTTCAATTAGGACTATTTTAAGTCTTGTGGCAGTAGAAGATTTTCATCTTGAAAAGTTGGATGTAAAAACAAATTTTCTCCATGGGGATTTGGATGAAGAGATTTATATGCAACAACCATAGGGGTATGAGGTCAAAGGAAAGGTGAATTTGGTATGCAGGTTGAAGAAGAGCTTGTATGAAATAAAGCAAGCTCCAAGGCAATGGTATTTTAAGTTTAATAGGTTTATGATGGAACAAGGTTATAGTATATGTCATTCTGATCACTGTGTTTATTTTAAAAGACTAGAAAATGGAAGCTATATTATCTTGCTATTGTATGTAGATGACATGCTTGTTGCACGGTCTAATATGCAGGATATAAATGTGCTCAAGAAGAAATTAGCTAATTATCAAATTCATAATATTCTAATGTTCAATTTGAAGCCAACAAAGTGACCAAGTTTATTAAACGGATTCAACACATCCACCAACATGTCCATGATATTTTACAAAAATTCAATGCTAAGTACAAGTAGTGCCGCGATCAACATCAGGTGCCACACAAGTTTCAAATGGGAGACAAGGTTTATTTTAATTTTCATAAGAAGCACCTTATACTGACCCCATCAAAATATTTGTCAACTTCATTATGGTCCTTACACCATCACCAAGGCTGTGGGTGAAAATGATTTTGAGCTAAGTATTCCCACCTTCCTTGTCTTGCACCCAATGTTCAATGTGGACCTCCTTCGACCATACTTTCCACCATTTGGACACATCAGATATAGTAGAGCGGTTGAAATTGACAGAGATCAAACATGAATGCATGAAACAAGAATAAATTGATCAAATCATGGACATGTAGGTTAAGGGCACTTTCTAACAAAGGATCTAGCTTTATCAGATTGTCAAAGCAGGGCAACTCCTACACCAAGGAAAGTGGCTCACCCAGGGCCAAGTTCAACAGAATTTTCCCCATATGATGGGGGCACTAAATGTAATGGATTACATTGATTCCTAAGGGGGTAGGATTGATCCAGGTGGATATCATTGGCCACCCACCTATTCCACTACCTCAAAGCACAATTTTCCATTTTGGCAGTGTTTTTACACTTTTTTGGGTCCTGAACTTCCAGGTCAGTTTTGGGACCCTAAACAATGTTTTATAGGAGTTACACCACCCAAATGATAGCCAAAGGCATGGTCTAGGATGATCGGAATGTGCACTCCTCGTCTAGACCTTTCCAACGGGCTACCGAGTGTGCCAAATAGAGATTCTATGCAAAAGTTACGACCTTGAGAAGTTGGCGTACCAACTAATCCCATCAGGGCCCACAAGCCTTTTGGCATTTCATCTTCTAGGGTTAGGTTTTTGGATGTTTAAGGTTTCCTCATTACTTATTTATAATAAAAAGGATTTTCAACCTGATTGTAATGTGCTCTAGTGAATGCACATAACCGTCACATCTCTTCTCAAAGATAAGCTACCACCATTCGAGCGAGTTTATTTCATTTTGCATTTTTACAGTTCAACACATTTCATTTATTAATAAAATCCAAGTTTCACTATATCTCTATTTTTTTTTCTATAAATTTGTATTTCATTTCGTTCCATTTGTATATTTGGATAAGTGGTATTAGAGAGGTCTTCTCTTTATCCATGGATGATTTTAGGGGCTAAATTTCGCTCATGAGCTAATTTTCCATGGTTTTTCCAAAAAAGAGATTCTCTATTTTAAAAACGATTCGCCCGAATTCTATAGGATAAAATTATTTTACCTTAAAAATCGCCAAAATTTTATAAAAACTATATAAAATCCTTATAAATTTGAATAATTTTACAAAAACATTGCCAAACACTTATAGTTGGCATATGAAGGATTAGTAAGATTCGCCAAGGTTTCTACATTTTAAAATAAATTTCCATCCTTAAAATCATCCCTGTCTTTATCTGTTTCTCTATGCATCTCCCCAACGAGGTCATGGTATAAGGAGTTGGGACTCAAACTATTTGAGCCTTTGTAGAACCATACTCGTCGACCCTAATGCCCTCTCATTGCGGAAGAAAAGAGAGATTATGGATAATTTTTCCCAGATCCTTTGACGATTTCCAATGACCGATGCATCATGGGGTTCTTTTAGGGATGCTATTAAGGAACAATATTACCCTATTGGAAAGTACGATGACCAGTATATAAAATGTACCACACTGCAGCAGGAAAGGGACCAAACAATGCTATATTTCACAAATTTCTTCCATACCTTGCGCACCAATTTGGGTATCAAATACTTTGAACAACACTTGGTGCTCAAGTCGCGTGACGGTCTACATCGATACATCCAGAGAGAAATATATTTTCTAGACATCTCATCACTTGGTGCAACTTATCGATATGTCATCAAAATCAAGTAGAAATTTAAACAAAAGAAGTGGGACTTTGGATTTGTGAATTCTTCATAGCAGAAGCTAGGCAAAGGAATCCCTAATCTGCAAAAAAGGACAACCACAGGAAAACTAGTCCAAGCTTCCAAAAAATAAGGGTAATGGGAAGATGAAGAAAGACACTAGAAATTGGTGTGAATTCCATAAATGTCCCTGAAATAACTTTGATGAATGTTCCTTAATGCAGTCGTTGTGGCTGGCCAGCCCTGACCACACTAATCAAGCTTCAAAGTTTCTTGGGACTTGCTAATTTCTATCACAGGTTCGTGTTTGGATTCTCCCATGTCGTATGGGCCCATAGCCAAGTGACCAAGGGTGGTGGCAAAGAAAATTTCATGTGGGGACAATTGCAACAGAAAAGGGTTGATGGTATGGAACATCACTTATTCTTAGTCTCGATGCTCTCATTACCCGATCTGCAACAACTGTTTGAGATTGAGACACATGCTTATGATTATGCTGTGGGCACAGTTCTCACTCAACATGGTCATCTAGTCGCCTATCATAGTGAGAAACTATTAGATGCAGTCCGTAGGTACCCCACTTATGACAAAGAAATGTATTCCATTGTACAATCTTGGCACCAGTGTGAGCATTACATTTTTGGGAAGGAGACATTCATCCATGTTGATCACAAGCCTCTGCAGTTCATGTAAACACATGGAAAATTGCATGATGATCGCCATTAAAAGTGGTCCACATACTTACAACAGTTCCATCTCAACATCAAATATAAGACATGGAGCACCAATTGCATCTTTGACTACCTCATTCAACCTCTAGTTGCAGCATTAACCATGATGATCCACTCCTACGGACATGATGCCATGTGGTGGTCCCAACTCTACGAGAACAATCTTGACTTCGCTACCACTTACTAGATGTTGGGCGCATGCATGACCGTCACTGACTTTCATATTTTGGATGGATTTTATGCCATCCAAGCCATCTCTATGTTACTTCAAGTGAGTTGGAAAATCTCACTACGTTCAAATGACATGACACTTTCTATTGGCAGTGCCGCAAAAGTATTTTTATTGGCCAAAACTTAGACATGAAGTCAAAAAGTAAATCTAGTCTTACACTTATTGCGTTACTTCCAAACCATCCATTAAGAATCAAGGCCTGTACACCCCTCTCCCTACTCCCGACGTTACCGGGGAATCCATCTCGATAGACTACATGTCTATCCTTCCTTCAACCAAGTAGGGAAATGACTGTTTTTTTGTGGTGGTTGATCAATTTTATAAGATGGTCATTCTAATAGGCCACAAGAAGAGTATCATAAGGAGGCCACTGCCAAGATATTCTTTGAACGAGTATGGGTACATTTTTGGATACTGAATACTGTTATCTAAAAATGGGACAACATGTTCCTAAGCACATTTTGGTCGAGCCTCTGGTCACTACTAAACATGAAGCTCACCAAATACACTACCTTCCACCCCCAAACTGATGGCTAGACAAAGGTTGTCAACAGGGTGATCATGCATATATTATGCATGTACGACTACAAGTATACACACACATGCTATGAGAGTTTCCCTTATGTTTATCACAACTACAATAGAGCTCTCCATAGCTTGACCAAACACATTGCCTTTCAAGTGCCGCTGGGATTTCAACCATTGGGTCCAATTGATGTCGCACTGACCCTTGCAACCATTCAGGAAGAATCTTCCCATGTTCAATCAAAGGATGAAAAAGACACCAAGTTTATTGAACAAATTTAACACATCCTTCAACAGGTCCATGATATTTTGGATAAAGCCAATGCTAAGTATAAGCAGTGCCACAATCAACATCGGGCGCCACATAAGTTTTAGGTGGGAGACAAGGTTTGGTTGCATTTGTAGAAGGAGCGCCTTACATGACCCCATTAGAATATTCATCCACTTTTCTATGGTCCTTACCCCATCACCAAGGTTGTGGGTGACAATTCTTTTGAGCTAAGTATTCGCCCCTTCCTTGGATTGCACCTAGTGTTCAATGTGGACCTCCTTCAACCATATTTTCCACCATTATTAGACACATCTAAGACAAAAGACTAGTTGAAAATTATAGATATCAACTCTGAATACATGGAACATGAAACCATTTATCATATCATGGATACACAGGTTAAGAGCACTTGCCAATGTAGGATCTGGCTTTATCGGGTTGTCAAAACAAGGCAGCTTCCACACCAAGGGAAGTGGCTCAATTGGGGCCAAGTTCATGAGAAGTTTTTGCATATAATGAGGGAACTCAATGAAATGGAGAACATTTCTTCCTAAGGGGGGAGGATTGATCCAGGTGTATATTGGTGGCCACCTACCTATTCCACTAGCTCAAAGCACAATTTTCAATTTTGGCAGTTTTTCTACACTTTTTGGGTCCTGAACTTTTGGGGACGTTTTGTGGCCCTAAACAATGTTTTATAGGCATGACGATGCCCAAAATATGGGTAGATGCATGTTTGGGTCGAATGGAATGTGTATTCATTGGATAGACCTTTCAAATGAGCTATTGAATGTGCCAAACTGAGATCATATGCAAAATTTACGACCCCAGGAAGTTCGTGTACCAACTAACCCCATCGAGGCCCACAAGCCTTTTGGTGTTTCATCTCCTAGGGTTAGGTTTTTGGATGTTTAGGGTTTCCCCATTGCTTATTTATGATAAAAAGGCCTTTCGACCTCATTGTAATGCACTTTTATGAATGTACATAGCCATCACATCTCTTCTCATAGATAAACTACCACCATTCGAGCGAGTTTGTTTCATTCTGCATTTTTATAGTTCAACACATTTAATTTATTAATAGAAGTCAAGTTTCACTGTATCTATGTGTTTTTGTTATAACTCTATATTTCATTTGGTTCCATTTATAAATCTGGATCAGTGGTATCAGAGCGATCTTCTCTTTATCTGTTTCTCTATGCATGTCCCCAATGAGGTCAAGGTATAAGGAGTTGGGAGTTGAACTATTTGAGCCTTTGTAGGAACTTCCTCACCGACCCTGACGAATTCCCATGGCGGAAAGAGATATTATGGAGAAGGAGATCGTATTAAATTGTTGCTTGAGGAAGCCAAGTTTCATTGTATCTTAGTGTTTTTTTTATAGCTCTGTATTTCATTTCATTCCATTTATAAATCTTCATCATCTATTCTCGTGGGTTTTGATTGGCTAAAAACGTCATTTAGGGTCTCAAAAATGCCCCACAAGTTAATGACCTTCAAATATATGAAAATATTCGGAAAAATTCAAATAAAATTGGTTGTTTTGTTGTTATAAAAGATATTTAAATCTGAGTCGTCGATCTCAAATCAGAATAAATCTCAATTATTGATCTATTAAACCTTCCCCTGGCCCACAAATGAATCTCCACCGTCGATCATATGCCCAAAGTAATATGGACCATTGATCCAAGCTCAAAATATTGAAAACTGGCAACCCAACCATCGACCATCAACTCATTCTCTTAGCAACTGATCCACAACACCTTGTTAAACCAACCGACCCGACTATCGGCCATCGAGTGATCCCCTTGGAAACTGATTTGCAATACCTTGCTACACTGACCTACTTGACCATCGACCATCAACCGTTGTTGATCCCCTATTGGTATATAAAATTATCATCATTTCAGTTGAATCGACCATCAATCGTTGGCCCTTTATTTCCTGACATGGAAACTGCTGACGTGGCACAACATGTGGATGCTGACGTGGCATGACATGTCATCATGAGGTGTCAACTTGGATGAAGTGGCATGACACGTGGATGATGATATGGTATGACACATGGATGATGACATGGAATGACACGTCATCACCCTCTTTCCTTCATCGACCATAAGCCACTTCTCTTGGATCACCCGATCACCTCACGGAATTGGCCGACATCAGACCATCAATCCATCGACCATCAGTGATTTCTCTTGAACAATTGAAAGACTTCATTGAATTCAGTTGACTCTCGACCATCGGACCATCATCCATTTCTCTTGCACATTAAAAAATACTCCACCGAATTTTCTCGACGCCTCACATTCGAACCAACTCCTCACCACTTCGGTCGACCCAACCATCGGTCATTGCCCCTTTCTCTTGGCGAATTTCCAACACTTACAATTTTCGACAAAAACCCAGATGAATATAAGCCATCGATATTCAAGCCAATATGATCTTGACCATAGATCGAATCCCATATTCCAACTTCGAAAACTAATCTAGACCGTCGATTTTATTCCTTTGCAAAACACCAAAAAAAGATCTTGGCTATTGATTTACTCAACCTTTCAAACAACCGAAACTTTATGAATTTTTAAATTTATTCAACCGAATCTCAGGCATTGATCTCGAGATCAAATGTGATCTTGGTCATTTATTCCTAAACATCTTCCCAACATTACAGGTGACCATTAAAATGCGAATTTCGACCTTTCCAAGTCAAATTTCACTCTGCAACTTGCAGATTTACTTCATTAAATTTCTTAAACAAATCCAAGTCACTCAAACTAGAATTTTACTCACGAATTTGGGTATTTCACTATTATTTGTCTTTGTTTCTCCCCAAATATGTCACATTCCAATATGTAACATCAAATTTTTCTCAAAATTTCACTGGTTCTTGGCCCATACAAGCCTAGTGTTTGAACCATTTCTCTTTGATACCATAATGTAATGTTCCCCAGCCCAACTGAGGAACATTAAGGTGCATAATACTCATAAAAACAAAATTCTGCTAAATAATTAAATTCATGTAGCTTACAAATACAAGTCACATAAAGATTTAACTACTGAATATTACCATTATTTAGATGCATCTACAACATGCTAAAACAACATGAAATGCAACTATTAAACTTGATTTCAACAACATATAGATTAGTTTGATACACAGAGTTAATTCACAACAAATAAACTCATAATACAAACAACAAAAAGATAAAACACTTCTCTTTTATAAAAAATTGTGCAACCGGCTGCTTGGTATGAACGTTCCACCCAACCATAGACTGACTATTCCAAATCTCAATAGCCAAACACCCCTGAGTTGAGGCTAATAATCCAAAAAAGAGGGTGGTCTTTCACTATCCACTCACAACTCATAAAACTCACAACCCACTGATATTCTTCTACAACTATCCTGGTTTTCCAACAACTCTCTCCCTCTCGACCTGCCCAACCCAAGGAATGTAGCCCTTCACTGAAATCACTCCCTTAGGTGTCCCATTAGTTTATCAAAGTCTCTCTGGCATAGGTAACCAGGAATCTCTCAACTGGGAATTCAAGGGAGCTTGTTGCTAGGAAAATTACTAGAAAATAACAACGAACACTTGTTGTTGTAGTGCAACTCACTCCAGAGTTCACTCTTCAAGCCTAACAACCTGGCTCTTCAATATTCAGCTCTAGTTATGCTCTAATACACTCCAACTTACTCTAGAACTCTCCCTTCATGGTTGAACCAACTACAAGCTCTCTTTTTTTTCTCTCTACTTGATGTTCATGCATAAAAACTCAATGTGTAAAAATTGTTGTATCTTCCCATACAAATTTCCTCTCCTTTCGCTTACTTTCTTAACTCACACACTTCCCCAATTTTATTGTACTCAACCCCCATGTTCCCAATAGCTATGGGATGTGACTACTCACACCCACCCTCTTACATGTATTCATTGATTGGCTTTGGGGACACTCAATCAAAAATAGAGTTTAATACATAATGATAAATAAATTGAGGAATGTGGGTTGAATTAATAGACATGGGTGATTCCCCCTTGGACCCATCTCTTATGCATTCTCCTAGACCCTCCCCTCTCTTGTGGATTAATTTAACCCCCATCTCTGTCCATGTCCCTTTAGCAACAGATATCACATTTTATTATTAAAACATTGAAACACAATTCACATATTACATCACTTTGGTCATAGCCACATATTATATCTACTGAAGCATTAATTAAATTGGGGATTATATTGGGGATGTTACAATTAAGGAGGCAATCCAAAGAATAATTGCACTTGAAGACAAATTGTCTTCAAGTATTTGGAGTTTAATGCATCTTTTAAAGTCAAAATTGTTATAATTGATTCCATTATGATTCAATCTCTAGAGTATTGTTTATGATCTAAAAAATCCTTAGAAACATAAAAGTGGAGTTGCAAGAAACCCTTATTAAGTATTAAATGTCCAACAATTTTGTATGTGTGTTTCACTTTGAAAATGTAGGTGATTTTTTTTATCTAGATCGAAATTAAATAGGGGGATCAAGTGTGATGATGAAGATATTTGTATGATTGGTCATTGTTTGGCATTTTGATACTTTGGTCTTTGATTGTGACATTGTTGTGACACTTCGTATTTTTTGTGACATATTGTTTTTGGTACTTGAAGAACTTTTTTGAATGATTAGGATGGAAAGTATAAAATATTTTTTAGTGTTCTACACACTTTAATTAATACTACACCAAGATCAACTACTCAAATCAACCAAACTTCACTAAGTCATGTGGCTACATGTATGCACATGATGCACAAAAGATTGATCTACTTCAAACTCATAATGATTTGTTGAATGATGAATTGCAACTTATTTTCCATCAACATACTAAAGCCATACTTCTTCAACATAATCCATTATTTGGATTAAATATTGTTGAAAGTCACCACAAGGGCATCAAGCATCATCCAGTTATGAATCAGACGATGACATTTGATGATCACAATATAAAGGAATATGAAGAATTGGATAAAGACAATAAGGATGATAAATTTGAGAATGTAGATAAAGTTATCATACCTTGGGAAGAGTTACAATTCAAGAGAAACAAATTTGGATTAGGATATGAATAGAAAGAGTATGATTTCTTTCATATTCCTAATTATTTTAAACCAGTTACATTTGTGAGCACAATGTTTCTCTATGATGGTTTCCAATAGCATACAATGGTTGATGGTAAGAAGGAATTTGATGTTGATGAAGTGGAATAGGATGGTTATGACACAGTTGATGATGCTGATGAGGAAAATACAAGTAATGATGATAAAGCACTTGACCTTGAAAATCATGATGAGGAACATAAGGATATGGATGATGTTGATGAAATATATGATGATGAGGATGATGCACTTAATGTTTCTAAGTTTGATGATGTACTTGAAAAATGCCAACATTTTCATCAAGTTATATATATTGCATTTTTTTTTTATCTTCATGTAGTTTATGTGGGAAGACAAATCACCTTTCAAAAAGGTGTTGAAATCGAACAAAGATTCAAAAGAAACAGGTAAATTTTGAGTGGTTAATTACTTAGCGATAAATTTTGGAAGCCAAGTTGTTGGAGCATTCTTATATTCGAACTAACCTATAAATACATGCATAGTTGATTATAGAGGTTTCTATAGCAAATGGACATGAGTGTTTTGTTTAAGGAATTGATGATTCAAGGCATGACTACGACCCACTTAATGTAGTATTTTGAGTTGAATATCAAGTCTTCTGACTTAGCTCAAAGATAATTTGGTTACCCTTTTCCACTTTCAAGGGGGGTGTATTGATGWTTTTTATTAATAGGTCCCATGACTTCTCACTTTTCAATTGACAAGGACGAAGATATCAATGATATTTGTCAGGCTTTAAGTTTCAAAGTCTACTTTTGATCTTGAGGATTTCAATTTATTTTGGATGATGGATTGAGGTTTTTACTTTGATACAGAACATTATGATTGATTCTATATTTGGTGATGTTGAGATGGATCACTCCCACAGGGTTTTAGATTGTTTAGTTTGACATTCATCACTTTGATATTTCTAAGGATTTCAAGAGTTTGATGATATTTTGAGTATGCGTTTTTGACATATTTTTAGGATATTGGCGTGGATGGATTATTTGCCACATTTTTTTCACTTGAGGATTTAGTTGCTTTCATATTTGTGACTTGCATGATTGTTTTCCACTTTTATTGAAAGTTTAGATTCAAGATATGGTGTAGTACCAATAGTTCACCTATTTTACTTCTTAGTGTATTTTTTTGGTAGGATTGTGATTCACTCATTGATGAATCATTACAATTTTTCCATACATGGGTTTTTATAGGATACTGGATTGGGTTGTTAATTGACACGTTTTTTTGCCAGCTAGATTATTGACAGTGTTTTATGTGTTGGTATTTGAGAGTAGTTTTGTGAACAAATTTTTTTCACTTGATAGTCTTCGAACTTTATAGGGATATGGTCTTTTGACCTTGTAGATGATAGATGATTCTTCTACACTTTTGTTGGCCCTTGACCAAGTTTTGAGGAACACTTGGTCATATTTGACCATTTTTGGGACTTCGACAGCTTGTCAAAGTGGAGCGCAACGCGAAGCGGAAATTGTGGAAGCTAGACCCCTTATTTGGGT
>JASDQU010737244.1:214205-234595 GCA_032191745.1 Picea mariana | reverse complement strand
GACAGGGATGTCATTTAACCCACTCAAATGCTTTAATCCCATCCAATAGTTGTATCCACATGATGTATACTTCCATAAAAGTTAATTTAAAAACATATACCTACTACCTATTGACCTGACATTTCTTCGTTGCCAGCAGGCCTGTTCAGTACCCCGACAAAGTTATCTTGGTATCATGTGTGCATTTACCCACTGCCAGCGAGCCTGTTCAGTACCCCGACGGGTTTACACACACTTCCCACACATAAGTGCTTTCAACCCTCTTATGCCACTTTTAAATAATAATACAATCATAGATTGATGGCAAAGAGAGTGGGGTGATACTGGAGGTTAATTTCAATACAGGTAAATAGTTGACCATGTTATTTATTTTCTTTCAAAACTAGAAGTTTTATCATGGTTTAGAGATTTTAGATTTCCTTTAAGAAATCATCTAGAGAATGGGGAGGCACTTAAAAGTGATTCCTTAAGAATATGGACGGCGAAAAAAGTTTAAAGATCATCGTAATTCTCAAAGATTTAAACCATATCTTTGGTGTAATACTCTAGCAAAGATATTTTGAGGACAAAATGAGAGTGACAATTGACTTAAAAATCAATTGTCTGAGCTATATCTTAATATCAGAACCTCTTTGAACTATT
Organism: Picea mariana; assembly: GCA_032191745.1. NCBI lineage: Eukaryota > Viridiplantae > Streptophyta > Pinopsida > Pinales > Pinaceae > Picea > Picea mariana. The sequence continues at coordinate 233,953 of JASDQU010737244.1, read as the reverse complement.
TCAATTTGCTTGAAAAACACAAGTCTTAAAATAAATGCTTCCTTCGACAATATCTCTTTGATCAGAAATATAATGATTCAAAAAGAAAGATAAGAAGAAAATTCATTCAAAGCAATCAAAGAAAACAAAAAAACACACAACAAACCAAATCAAATTTTATTAATGGGATTCAAAATCAGAAGTACACAAAATCAAAGCAACAAAAGAAAACTTTTTAGGATATTATTTTGGCCAAAGATAAACTTGAGTTTTTGTATCCACTATCATCTCACTGTAAAATAAAGGAAGAACTAAATCATATAAAATATCATGTGCAAGCAAGTTCTTTTCTTAAGATAGTGATGCATAAGATGTTACTTTGACCAAGCATTATTATTAAAAATAAAAGAGACTAAAAATAGAAAAAGCGTCATTAAGATGAGTGCAGTCCTACTCGTGGTACCTTGGGTCAGGGTTGAATTGATAGTTCATATTTACTTATTTCTTTACTTTCCATTTAAAATTTTCATGATGATACTGCGTTTTTGAAAATAAATATTCAACGAAAATAAGAGAGAAAAATATTTAAGTGGACTTCTCTGACAACATTCATATTTAAGCATAGAGGGGCTTCCACAGTGCAAGATATTAGATATTATTTTTTGGGATTAACTGCATAGTGTAATTCATTAATCTATGACCCATATCCATGAGTATTAGTCATATTATGGTTCTCTTGGTGTGCCTACTTGTGTTCATAACTGCATTATTACAAAGAGAAAAACTGAGAAATAAAACTAAAAGAAAACCTACTCCTAAACCTACTTTAACTACTAAACAAATCAAAAATACTAAGTGAAGTCATACTTCTAATGTAGTCATCGAAGTAACTCCAATCCTGCAATGGAAACAAAATCAAATATTACTTACAAGAATGGTAGTATATTGAAAAATAACAAAAATATATCATACTTACCATTATCATCATCATTTAAAAACAAAGCAAGCATGACCTTACCATTCCCTTGAACATTCTTTTTGTATGAATCCTCCAGCCATTCTGCAATCTGGTTGTGATACGGGTCACAATGGCATGGAAGAGTGTAAGTAAGTTTGGAAAAATTGTCAATATTATGAGGACTTGACATAACCATCTGCCAAATCCGAAATGCCCCATCCTCTTGACAATTCTCCAAGTGTTCTTCAATTTCTTCAGACGGAGGATCTAAAAAAATCATGTGATGCTTACTTCCTAGATATTTAGGTAGAAACAAAGCAAGCACAACTTTATCTTTATTATGAAGATTTTTTAGATATGAATCTTCAAGCCATTATAAGATCATGTCATAAAAATTAGGATGCAAACTATGAATTTGATGAAATGGATATATCCATGGGGAACACATCATAAGAGGATTCATGACATCAATTAGATTATTGGTTTGAACACTTCCTTTGATGATATTGATAGTTTCAAAATGTGAAGCATAAACATTAAAATTCGAACTAATCAAAGAACGAATATGCAATGTAGAATATTCGATCTCCATAAGGATGAGTTCATTGTCTTTTTCAAAAATAAATCATATAAAATCATCTTGAAACATGTCATTTTTCCATTCGAGTGATGAAAGTGAAAGAGCATCAAATCCAACTTGATAAGTGTTATGTTTGGAATTAGTTTCACCAAGTTTTGGCATATCGAAAATATTGGATTGTGGTGGCAAAGAGTAAGATACCGTGGGTAAAGTATCAAATCCACCAGAATCTAAGAAGAGATCGGGATATAAAGAGTAAAAGGAATCAGAAATAAGCACATGAAAAGAATATCTTGAGCTATGATATTTAACAATGGTATTCTCGAGACAATCCTCTTCATTTTCCTTAAAACTTTCACTCTGTTTTGGTGATAAATTCTTCAACATAATATGATCATCTACATTTTCCTCCTGTACGATAGATAATTCAAAAATTTCATGGAAAACATCTGATCTTTCATGTTGATAAGGTACGATTTGTAGATGAGGGTTTAAGTTTTCTTCTTCCAATTGCAGATCTACATCTCTAATCAGTTTAATTGGAATATTAGAACGCTTAAGATCATTTTCATCACCTAAGTCTTCTTCAATGACTGAATTTAAATACTGATTAGAGCAAGAGTTAGGAGAATGAGGACATTCACCTTGACCCAACATCAAATCTTCTTCCACGATAGTCAAGGACTAAAAATACAATGATTCAGAGGAAAAACCAATTTGATTGTCAGTAAGAACATTTTCAATAGATTTTACCTCCCTTGCTTGTTCAACATTTTCGAATAGATCCCTCTCATCCTGTGAACACAATTCTTCTTGCAATTGAATGATAGTATTTGTAACTGTTTCATCATTTGCGATCGAATATGACTAGATGCAAGAATCATAGAGGAGATTTAATACAAATGACATGTCATCAAGATTAAATTTACAAATAAGATGATGGATTATTGTCGAAAAGCCTTTTGAAGATGAATCGCCATTGATTAGAAAAGTTTGAAATTATTCACATAGTTGATTGTAATCATAGATTTCAAAAGTATCTAAAAATTCATCTACAAACTGAAACCAATAAAAAATGTGATATGTTGGAAAAGACTCAAACCAATGTTTAATCTGACCCCTGAAAGTAAAAGCAAACAATCTACACAAAACCTTTAAATCAGAAATATCATGCTTGATGCATTTACACCAAAACTTGTTAATATGGTCTTTTGCAGATACATTCCCCCCACCATCAAAGGTGAGTTTGGACAAGAGAGAGATTGTTTTGTTGGAAATATCAGGTAATGAGAAGTGGAAAGCATGTTCCAACACAGTGATTTGGGGAGCCATGGGAAATTAATTGAATTCGAAACAATGACTCCTATTAGGCCAGCTTGTCCATTTGGACTGTCTTCTAGTGCATTTCAAGATAACACAAAACAAGGATCTATAAATCTGGAATTATGAAAGGCTAAGGGGTGAAACATTTAATCATTAAATTTTCGTTGGCCCTCCTTCTAGCGCCATTTGTTGATGGGCGAAATTGACCATCCATTAACTGGAAGAGCAAGTCCGGTCCGGGGTTGTCTAAATAACCCAAGCCGTTTGGTGTAACTCGTTCTGACGGGTTTAATGGCTCCGTTAGCCAATCTAAGAATCCTAAAAGAAACGAATAAAAGAGAGAAATAACCAACTAATTAGTAAACACTATAGATATGTACATATGCTCTAATGTAACTGTAGTAGTTGTATTTAAGCAGAAGATATACGAGTCTCGTTTATTTATATGATTTACAAGCTGCAAGTTTTAATTGAAACTTACGAAAATCGATGTGAAAAATGATTTCTTCTAGGAAGCAGATAAAGAAAGCACATAAAAATATTTATTGTTTTTCTTTTATAAATTTAAAGAATCTTACAAAAAAAATTTAAGGAAACATGAACATGTGGATAGTCAAAGCTGAACCATACATTCATTTTTTCATTCATTAACAACTTAACTAAATAACACACATAATAACCTGTCGCTAATCAATGAAACTGATATTTATCTTTCTATGTTGTATGAGCTCCTGCCTGTATTGTTGTTAAGGGAAACCTATCATAAAACAATACTAGCACTTCCAGAATACATTCAAAGAAGTATTTGACATTGGAGTAAATTATTTGATATTTGACATTGGAGTATTTGACAACTAATTAAAAATCGTGTGATCTTAAGATAATCAATATTTAAGAACGAAAGAAAACTCAATTCTGGGTATTGATATTATCCATCATTTAACATTAGAAATAAATTCCATAATAATCAAATGATTGATTGATCACACATAAAAAATGGAATAAGAAATGATGGGCATGATATAACATTTAACAGTATGAAAACACCATATGATTGACAAGCTAAAGCTAAAATCAACCGTTATAACATTTTCATAATATAACAATAATGAAATAATTAAATGGAATAAGTATCACACAGGTCTAAAGCCAAAGATGAATTACTTCCCATATTCTTTCTCAAAATCACATGCCCATATTGTAGTCCTAGAAGAATTGTTTTGGATAATAGACTCTTAAAGATTGGAAAAATTAATATAAAAATGATAATAATTAACCATGTATTGATAAAAAAAGACTAAAGCTATTTAAATCAATGCATAATTAATTATTCAAAGAATATGAATATATTATAATGAAAATAAAACCATTTTACTTACAGGACAAAAGCCATTAAGCAACCTAGAATTCCATATTCTTCTTTGAAAATATTCGTTCATTATCCCAAAGATTCCAGCCATCCATTACTCCATTTGAAAAGAAATAAAAAGTTTACAAAAACAATAATATACAAAAGAGAAAGGATTAAAATCCTCCTCTCCCCTTCTTGGATCCTTTGGCTTTAATCTTTCTCATATATTTATAAAATGAATGAACAGTTTGGGCGTCACTATTAATTTCCGTCACCTGAAATTTGCCTCTAAAATAGACACAAATATATCTCAAATCGTGCATTTGTTTGGGAAAATATCTTCGTGGAAAGTAAATGGGTCCATTTTGGTTCTGGGTTTTCAACCGTTTCTTCTAATTCCTCACGGTTTGGCTACAATCAGTTCTGCAAAATCGCCTGTCTGATCTTGACGCCTTTCCAAATTTTATCTATTGTTGCTCATAAAATTATTTGTAGCAACCCAAAATTATTTTTGGATCAATCATATTGAACGTATTTGGATAATAAAATCAAACCATGATCAGATCTGTATCAAATATTTGAAAATAGAAACCTTTGAAACAAAAAGAAACCTAAATTAATAACCTAAAAATTGTGAATAAAACAAAATCTAGAAAAATAAAAAATGAATTTAAACTAACTATAACTTATAAACAAACATTATTTATAATTTGTTTTCAAATGTGATCTTAATTCTAGAAGCTTCAAATTAATGGAGAAGAAAAAAATATTAATATTGGTTTTTCACAAAATCAAACAAATGATAGATAATTCTTTTTTATTTATTATTATTATTATTATGAGATGCAAAATGAAAAAAGAATTTAATTAATTAATATCATCAAATGATTTTATGAAAATGAGAAACCAACCAAGATAAAATTTGATGAAGTATTGAAAACATTATTCAAAATAGTCAAACTTGCTAATGAGTAAAATAATGAACACATAATCATAATTTAAACGAAAGTAAACATTTGATAAAAATTAACGTTTTGTTTAAATTGAGATTTTTATGCTCGTTTCTAACTTTTGACATATACTCTTGTAATGAATGTCTCATACTAAAGTGAATGTCTTAAGTTTGTCTCAAAGCAAGCCAAGGAATGAAACTATTTGAAAAGGTTGATTCTGTAGCTCATTATAATTATCAAGATTCTAATAGGGGCCCTTTAAATTTTGTAAAAATATAGGGGGAGTTGTTGGGGCCCAACAATTATGTCTTTCAAGAGGAATATGGGAAGAGGAAGAGGGAGAAGAAGTGGAAGGAGAGAAAGACAGAGAGAAAGAGAGGATGGGGAATGAAAGGAGGGAGAGAATTGGGGGAAGAGGAAGAAAAACCCAAAACCCAAAACCCAAACCCTACATTCAAAACCCACATTACATTTTTTTTAAATCTATAAATTAAGAGAAAAATTGGGTGGGGGGCGCATAAAAAAAAAATTACATGTGAATCTAAGAGATCTGATGATGCCCCACAAATATCCCTTGCTTTCTCTTATTGAGTGCCCCCACAAATCCCTTTCATCTCCAATAAGATTTGTCACACACCCTCGTGTGAAAATGAACTGAGGGGACTCGCTTTTTTTAGCTTATATTTGAAATGGACAACGAGATTGACACAAAGATTGATTTTATGTTTTGTTTTTTTTATTTTTATGCCGATCTTGTGTCGTGACTATGCCCATTATTATGATGCTAAGATAAAGTGTGTGTTACGATCACATTATTTCTACATCAACTCACATCATCATTACATGATGCTATTGTCCTTCCAGGTCATTCAATACAACACAAAAACAAAAAAGCGTCACTTCCATGTTGTGGAAAAATTATTGATATTATTATTATTAAAAAATTGTTATTATTGTAATTAAAAAATAATTCTTATTATACTTATTAATGATTATTGTAATTATTAATAATTATTGTTAAAAATCATAAATATTATTATATTACTATTATAATTATTATAATTATAATTCAGGCATGGAAGGTGTAGAGGGAGTCATCATTGACTTTGAGGGAAACCAAGAAGTAAAGTATACTTGGGGGGTTGGGACTACCGTGAACAATGAAGCTGAGGCATTCGACCTATACAAATATGTCTTGCTCCTTAATCCCAAAGGATTCATGTGGCAATAATGACATGATATTCTATGGTCATCACTCTTAAGCAATTCTAAACAAACCTAGCTCCAAAAGGCAAAACCATTTAATATCTAGCTACTTGGTAGGCAATTAATCATGAAACGACTATTAGTTATGAAGTGGTGGAATTTCACTAGTGTATTCCTTGATCACTCGTATGAATTTTAATTAGGTGCATATCATTGTAGTTCGATGATAATTGTAGGTTAACAGTGAGGAACAAATGTATTTTGTTGTGGATTTTCCTTGTTTTGGTTATGGATGCTTTGTTTGTGCAACAAAATGCTTAATTGCATAAAAGAGGGAATCCTCTCCCTTGTTATTTGAGTTTGTTTTCTTGTTTCCTTTAGTTTAGGTTTATGGAAACTATATTGTGATTCAAATGACATAATTCCATTCCAAAACTTATCATTGTGTCCTCTGTGAGTTAGACAAGTTCAAAAAATGATTGAAGTAGTGTGCTTGATGTTATAAGAAAAATATCTCTTAGGAACACTTGAAAAATGAAGTATCACCATAAATGTAACAAAAAGTACTTAGATAACATCAAGTTGGAAATTTTATTTGATGTTGCAACCCACTGATTCATCTACCTAGAAACCTTGCTAGGTAAGTTGTCTGGACCACACCCTTGAAAATGGTTCAAAGACTTGTGTTAGCTCTAAGTGAGTCATTTGATCATGAAATGGGGAAAAATAGAAAGGTTGTGATGTAATATGTAACCTAAAAACTTAAAATTTTTGTTATGATGTTGAATAATAACACTTTTTAAATTGAACTTCTACCGCCAAACTGCTACCCTAAAACTAGTCCCTATCTTACGAAAGTTTGTTCTTAACAACCAAGGGTCAAAACCAAAAATATGATAGCCTACTGAAAACATATCAAACAAACCTACATCATCACCATGACCAATTTTATCTTTTGGTCTAGTTCATAATAGAATCTAATTACTAAAGTCATGACTATGAAACCTCCAATCCCCCACCCCACCCACCCAAAGAGATGTGTAACGTGTGCACTTTATGGATTGACAAATCCTTTCAACCTTATTGGAGAAATGATTAATAAATAACTAGTAACTTGCATTGATATAAAAATTTATAACTGCACAACATAAATGTTTACCCATACATTTTAACAAATCAATAACATTAAAAGACAATAGCAACAAAAGGTGTTGATCCCAGTGGAATCGAATCTCAAATTTCATTAAACAACAAGAAAAGTAGAATTAGGTTCCCACTTGAACATAATGCATAAGGAAGCATTGTGATATGAAGTACACAAGGTAGCAGAGTAGGTAAACAATGACAAAACCTTAAAATTTTATGGGAAGTCTCTTAGACATATTTTTTTATTTCCTTGGCCACAGTTGAGATGGAATCATAACCTATATGACTAAAATAAACAATGATGGCTCCATCCAAATTTACTATGGATCTATACATTGAAAATCCCCCATGATGTGAAGGCATTGTACGATTTATGAGATTTTTGGCTTACTCGTTGGAAAAAATGACAACAATACAATGATGAATGTGAAAAATATGTGGAAACCATGCTTGCAAATGTAATATATGAGATCCTTACACCGAGGTTACAAATTCAATATCTAGTCATATAGTGTTACCCTACGTTATTTCATGGTTGGGAAGGCTCTGTTCGACATAGGCATATACATTTAAGCAGAGTGTATAAGTTTTATACTATTTGTTGAAACATTAGTTTCTACTCAAGGAAGATCTAGAAACAATGCAATTTTTACTTAGTTATAAATTATACATCTTTGGTTTTGGCAAATCTCTGGTCTTGTTGGATTGTATATCTATCAAAGAAATTGTGAAAATGTGTGGCAAGGAAGAAGTGTGGGAGATGGCTAAGCTTCATGATTAAGAGAGTTATTTGTTTGTGGTATGTATTTCTAGTAACTTTAATATTAATCCAAGGAGTTAATAATTAGGGCCGCAAAGATGCTTTAATTTGATATTTTTTCATCACTTTTAATAAATCATATTTTACAAAATGAAGTTCTATAGATTTCCAATGAATTTATCATGAAGGTTTGGGCACTATAAAATGTCACTATAAAACATTTAGCAATATTTTCGTAAAAATATTGAAATTTATAAGGATTTTATATTGTTTCTAGAAAATATTGTCATTTTTTTGAGTAAAATATTTTATCCTATAGAATTTGGGTGAATTGTTTTTGGAAAAAAAATGGAGATTGGTGAATCATTTTAAAAAAATGGAAAATTGGCCAAATAAAGAAATTTAGCCCCCAAATTTTTCCCTAGCAAGATCTTATAGCAGAGAATTTGTTTGAACTGAGTTAGATGTCCAAGCATTCAATTATACTAGTTGATGAAGATGTGAAGACCTAATTCTTCTTTAAAGTTCCAAGATTTATGAATATGATAATTCCAAAGGGTATCCCTTGTAGATGAAGGTATTTTCCAAGGATTTTTCTTTAGTCTCTATTTTGGAAATGTAGCATTGTAGTATACATTGGTTGGAATGTCTTTATCATTTTTTCACTTGTATCATAAATTATGTATTGCCGCCATTTTTTCCACCAAAGGTTAAAATTATATTTTATGTTCACAAGCCTAGAACCTTAATGAATATTGCACTATCCAATAATAGATCATGAGGTTGATGGGAAAAGGTGATGATGAAGACAAGAAGGATACTAAACTTCCTAATGTAATCCCCCTCAAAATACATAACAAGTGCACATACACCTTTGGGGGATGATAGAAGGGATCCCTTAACTAGCCTAGGTAGGAAGGATTTTCTTAACTTGATCAATGAAGCACAATAGAGCCCACACCAAGAAGTACCATTAGTTCATGCTTCTGCTATAAAAAGATTTGCCTCACCCCATGCAACTTGCTCATAAGACCTTTTTCATTTCCCTATGTAGACTTGAAGTCCCTTTTTGCAATTCCCATAGCTAAAAATCATATTTTTCCACGTATATGTGCCCTAATAGCTATGCAACATGTGTATACATAGGTTGCACCATTACAACCCACGTACATTGGGTTTTGTGCCCAAATTAGAAAATGGTGTCAGGTTTCCATGTCACGTCACGAGATCCATGATCATTGAACTTCCATATACTAGAAACATTCTGACTCGGCCCTTCAGTTCCATTTGAAGGCTATAAATGGGCCATATCCAAGCTGTGGAAAAGGAAGAGAAGAATTCAACTTTGAGAGAAAAGTTACTCTGGAGAAATTATTCACTTCATATTGAGTCTGCATCCCTTTGTCCTTTTAAGTCTAAACACATTGTTCAGCCCCTAAGCTCTTCCCTCTTTGATGGAGAACCTTATTGTCTCTCTTATATGAGCTTGCCTTGGGTGGAGGCCTAGTTGGAAGGGACTTAGTTTCTTGGTTCCAAGACGTGTCGACACAGAAGTTTGCCATTCCTATACTTCTGTTGATCATATTTTAATATAAATACTCTTTTCTCGTCCAATTAATGTCTTGCAAATTTATTTGAATTGTTATTCTATCGGTATATTTGTTATGAATATTGATGGATTATGCTATTATATGTGATAACTTTATATATTATCACCATATGCTTGTGTATCTTGGTTGTTGAGGACAAGTTGTAGGTATATAGCTTTAAGTCGAGTGCTCAACGATGAACTTCATCAAACAATTGGACGAGGTAGGATCTTTATCTTGTCTTGTTAGCATGTTTGTTTATATAACATACTTGAGATTAGAGTTGATTTCTGCAGTCATTTCCATCTGGTGTGGTTTACCCCATGCCATAGAGTGATTTTCCTTGTAATATAATTGGCTACCATACTGAGGATAGAATCTTCTTTTTGGGGTTTGGAGTGTTTTTCTCCTTAGATTGGTCTCGGTTAGCTTGAGTTTTCTTGTATTTTGATTGCTTGACAACCTATTTTCATTTTGAATCTGAGTGTCTTGGCCTTATCCTTAACCAGGAAGTGTTTTAATACACATACACTTTTTTTCCCTTGACATACGCATACATACACGAGTTTTCATTAAATAGGGCATGTACATACACAGTTTTTGTCTAAACAGTCACGTACATCATCCTTTTTTTCTTGATTGCTGAGTTTGGTGTTTGTTGGGTAAGTTTTGAAGGTTGCCGAGTCTTCTTAGGTCTCTGTCATGACTATTAAGTGTCTGCAAAGTGATAGGAAACCTTTCTTTGGTTGAATTTTAGGGCAGTTTTTCTTTCTCATCATTTTTTTTCATTGGTTGTCCTTGCATCTTGGGTTGGGTGTTTGCTTCTTGATATCCTGTTTTGTTTGTCTCTTTTTGCTTACAATAGGGTTTATATATCAAGCTATTGATCAATCCTTGCATTTGCATTTCTTTATATTGAAAATAAAGAAATATACATTTTGCATGTTGGCATTTGATCTTTTGGGTTCTTATTATTGATCTTGATACATGTATGGAAAGATTGCATCTTATTTGAAATCATAGAGTTGAATTGAAAATTGCATTTTGAAAAGCTTATCATTTGTTGAGAGTTGAAGTTAAGACTTTGCATTATATTCATATTCATTTATTTTACTTGCTGAGTCATAACATCATCAGTTTCATGACCACATATTTTGAGTAAACAAAGCGACTAAAAGTAACGTTGATAAATTTAAAATTGATTAAAAACAATTTTATATTTCAGGGTACACAAACTAGCTTAAGATATAGAGCCTTAGAATAGGATTTTGTGAGTAAACTTCTCCAAGGATATTAAAATCAACATATGTGTCTGAATAATTGAGTGGCGAAATCCATTGTGTAATTGGTGACATCAGGAGGCTCCACTCACACCAGAGTTAAGCAAGAGGCTGCACGAAGTTGGTTCAAGAGATATCTCTCTAATACCTTCTTAGCATCAGAGATATTTTTGGGGATATATTCATATATGGGGGTCTTGCTAGTGCCTTTAGCTTTGTGAGAAGTGATTCTTTCAATATTTTGGGCTTTATTACCCTAGCCATACGCTGGACCTAAATTACGACTGTTCTCCTGTGCATTAGTTATATCATGGTGGATTTAGTTGCTTGACATAGGTAGCCACATAGTTTACTTGTAGGGGTTATTCTGCAGGTACCCTGGGTCACATAAGGGTCAGAAAACACACAACCTTTATGGAGGATTACCTCTCTGGGGGGATCTGACCGACTACGTTGTTAAGCCCACGAGGGCCCTTACAACTGATTCAATTACCTCTGATATTTTGAAGGGAGTCTCAGGACCCTCTTGGGCGAGGCATACCTATTTTAGTGAGGGAGGCCCCTTTTCAGCCACTATATCCTGTTTGTATGCATATTGGCCTTTTTTTTAATTTTGGTGTGCTCTTTTATTGTTAGTTGGCCTTATTCATCACTCTTATCTAACCTATGGTTGCTACTCAACATATAGTGACAAACCATTTTGGGTCTATTTTTGGTACACCTAGGTACAATACTCAATCCATCCCTACGACCTCTAGCCCTTTCTCTTATGGTATGCGGAATCTCACATCACAATTTTCATCATCCATTCTAGCGACGAATACAAATCCTAGTATTGTACTTGGGGGAATGGATCCTCCGCATATTCCACTCTCGTTTGGTGGATCTCACATTCCCCAAATGAATCCCACGGTTGGAATCCAACCTACTTTTTACCTTGTCTCTAATCCTAGTCTTAATGGTCCTGGATGGAGTAGTCAACTGATCGGACAATTCATTGCCTATGTTCCATCCTTTACACATACATCCTCCACACTTATTCCTACCAACACATTTGGCATGATGAATCCACCTTTATCCTCTAGATTTCCACCCAAGGGAGGTCATTTTCATACTTTGGGAAACCCCCAACCTGGAACTACTCCGATTGGGGGAAATATTCACAACCCTCATTATAAAATTCCCATTGGAATGGTGCCCAACCAACCCCTTATGAATGAGTTTGGAGGGGGTTTTTCAATCTCAGATAGGGCCATGGTGCATACCAGAACCATGGATGGGTTGTGATTCCCCAACAACAACCTTTCTCGGGAGAATGGGCTCAGATGCCGCAACCCTGACTCCCTTTCCCGGCCACGCTTAATTTTCCAGAATTGTCAATATTAATTAATGACCTAATGTGTCATGACCCGACATGGCCCCCTATCCCCATGAAAGTTCCTTTAGATATTTCAAATTTGAGGGAAAGATAGGTGAGTATCCTGGTGATCACGTCACTACTTTTCATCTTTGGTGCTCTTCAAATTTCCTTAACGACGATTCTATTCATTTAAGATTATTTCAATGCACCCTCACGAGGGTTGTGGTGAAATGGTACATAGAGCTACTGAGAGGAACTGACAGGAATTTTAATTAGATGGTTTTAATTTTCCTCAACCACTTCCATTTGTTGGTTTGTTATGATGTCGGCATACAACTTATGTCAGCCCTTCGCCAGGACAAAGCCACCCATATCTCGGATCACATCTAAGAGTGGCGTAGACGAAAGAGGTTGATCAAAGCCTACATTCCTCTAGAGTTCTTGTTGGAATGGTTTATTAAGTATTTACTGCCTTATATTTCGAAGGATGTCTCTACATCCGGGGTAACATATGAAGAGGAAGTGATTTTCAAATCCCAACAGTTATATCTCATATATTCTTAGTCTGAGATGTTATACGAAATTCTCCCTAACGCATCGAGGTCAAACTATGACCCTAGGAAAAATCCCGGGCCTCATGTCGATGGCATTATAGGCTCCACAAATGTTAATCCATAGCCTTGGTGACAAGCCAGTTGAAAGATTTTTCTCTACGCCAATATGTAGGGGGATAAGATTTTTCTGTGTTCTCCACTCCCATTCAGTCGACAGATGTACATTTTGTGCATTCGTCGACCAACCTGAATAGTAACCAACAACCACGAGGGAATAAAAATAAAGGACGTGGTAACAATCATAAGGGTGTGAGGAATGATAATAAAACCAAGGAAAATGCTAACAATGATAGATTGAATTTTAATGATGGTGAGGGAAAGAAAGAGAAGTTGTTGCAGGAGCATCGCTCCACCTCAACACACGCCAACCGATTAACATGTGTGGTGTGCATTCAAGGAAGGGAGAGGAGACACCCTCTCATTTTTCCTTTGAGAATCTAAAGCGTGATCCGGACATTTAATGTTGACAAGTTGGAAGAGCCAAATTTTCCCTTCTTACAAGCTAGAGATAAGGTCGCCATTAAGTGGTTAATGGTAGAAGGGATTTGTATCCGATTTGGATTAGATTTCCATCATTGTAATATGCCTCGATAGTCAGGCATTTTTGAATGGTGATTTGACACCACTAGATTAGCATGGAGGGAATCTCATCGAGCCCCTCATGTATAAAATATTTTATTTTTTCCAGTAGAGTAGGAGAGGCATCCAGATAGAGGATGAGACATGGATGCATAGGAGATAGGGAGAGAAATACAGAGGGTCGAGACTCAGTTGTAGTCCAGACTGAAATATTTGTAATTTGATATTCCACCATTAATAGAAAAATGACAGTTTTCCTTTTATAAATTTATGTGTAATGGATATTTGGGGGGGATGAATATCAATTGTATGCATTTGAATTGTAGATGAATGTTAGAAATCTTCTGTAGGGATAGAGATATAATTTTATATCTGTAAGTGTGTTGAATTATGTCTGGTTCTCTAGGTTCAGTGCAAGGAGTGAGCAACAGAGAAGAGAAACTCTATAAAACGACACAAGGAGTGCTTGTCTGAACTCAGTGGAATCAGAAGAGAAACTGCCAGGAGGGAACACCAGGATAATTCACAGACTCAGGAGGAAAGTTCAAGGTGGTTAAGTACCTTGGAAGGAAAGACTGTATAAGGGAAGATATAGTCCATAGTTACTGAACACTCTGAAGTACTCTGCCAAGAGGGCATCGGGTTGGTGTGAGGACGCATGTGAGACACACGGTTTGCAGTGTTGGAATCCTTAAGAGAATCCCATAATTACTGAAAATTCTGAGGAAGGAAGGCTTTGCAAGAGTGTATCGACAAAGGAAAGGAGATTCCTTAAAACCATCTGTAAGGATAAGGGAGAAGTCGTCGAATAACTTATTCGAGTGCAAGGAGTGCACCAAGGATATTGTAAGTTCATCTTACAAATATTAGGAGGAAGGCGTTAATTTTCCAGGAGAGAAAGATAAATTTCACTGAAGGACACAAAGGAACTGAGAACCTTGAAGGTTTTCAAGTCGAGAAAAGACACAGAAGAATTTGTGCAGAACTCTGCAAGGAGTGCAGAAGAAGTTAAAGAATATCCTAAGTCTCGAAAAGATAAGAAGCGTGCTAAGTGTGCAAAGGATTCGAGGACTTTTTGAAGTCTCAAAGGCTGTAGAATTGTCCATCATCCAGGTAGACAGGTGGAAGCAAACCCGAGAGTTCGAGGAGTCAGACTTCATTATAATTGCAAGGAGAAAAATTCAACTTCGCGAAGGGAAAAGTGCGGGGTGATTCTAGACCACTGGATCAAGGAGGACATGTGGTGAAGATCCATGTATTTTGGAGGAAGAACCCTTCAGAGGAAATTCAAAGAGGAGTATACCTGAAGAGCTGGGAGCCGAAGCCATCCTAGCCATCCATCGAGATAGGAGACGTGGTGAGAAATAACCACTTCGTTGATTCACAATTGGGAAGGAAGGAGTTGATAGAAGAGAAGACTCGTGAAGTCCAAATTTGTGATTTGATCTAAACCGTCAAGTGTGAAAAGAACGTGGACCATAGATTCAGCCCTGAAGAAATTCGTCGATTCAGAATTGGGAAAAAGGGGGAGAAAGAAGTTCACGAAAGTTCTGAAGCGCAGAATCGTGAAGGGAGATAATCCATGGTCATAGTCCATGGTCATATCAAGGATGGATCCTAGCATAGGGAGCCAGTGCCCATTGGCATAAAATTTGAAAAGANGTGGACCATAGATTCAGCCCTGAAGAAATTCGTCGATTCAGAATTGGGAAAAAGGGGGAGAAAGAAGTTCACGAAAGTTTTGAAGCGCAGAATCGTGAAGGGAGATAATCCATGGTCATAGTCCATGGTCATATCAAGGATGGATCCTAGCATAGGGAGCCAGTGCCCATTGGCATAAAATTTGAAAAGAGCTAAGGAGAGGGTCCTTGGGTGCCACACAACCTGCGCCAAGAAAAGAAGGACCTGTGTTAGAGTTTTTCAGGTTCCAAGAAGGGACCTAAAGAGTCGCTCTGACTCATGTATTTTAAGCAATCCTAGAATGGGAGGTTGAGCGGCCCCAAAGAAGAGGAGAAGGGGATGGGTGGGGTCCTGCGCCAAGTGGTATTAGAGCCTATTGTAGAATTGATTTATGTAGGCAAAGGAGACAGAGTGTGATACTCTGCTGAAGTTGTTGCAAGGTGTGCAACATATGATAAACAACCAGGTGGGTTGTAGGTAAAGAAAGATGATCATTGGACGTTATGAGCACGGTCGGGGAGAAGTCTGCCCGCAAAAAATCAAAGCAAATATGGACCAGAAGCTCAGTGAAATCTGAGCACGGATGGAGATGCTAGCATTCAATATGCATCAGAAGGAAAAGGTGAGTTGGAGGTATGAATGGCCTTTGAAGAGGAAATCTAAGTGGCTTGTTCATAATTTTTTGGTCAAGAGGTATCAACAAGTGTTAAAATGGTGGCCAAGGCATGCTAAAAACCTCAGTCATAAGGGAAAGAGATCTGGCAGAGATCTCGTAGGTTTCCAGGTGGGCAATGAGAAGGGATTAGTGGATATCATAGACTACCAAGAGGGCAGAGGAGACATCTCGAATTTCCAATTGGGAAAGGGAGAAGATATGAGCTCAGCTGAGAGTTTGTGTCAGCAAGGGGTGTTGATAGATAAAAAATAGGTGGAAGGAAGGTCACATCCATATGAATATTCATGTGGAGCTATAAGCCGCGTGAATGAAGATGATAACAAGTTGGAAACTTTCATCACAGAGGAGAAAGATCAGAGGATTGTTCTGGTCATTGGAGGAGTCGAGCTATTCCTGCCAAGCATCTGAGGAGAGGCTAGCACAGACGTTACAGATGCAACCGAAGGACAACAAGCTGAGACTGTCATGGGGAAGGAGGAGAAGACACTGAGATCTGTCCCAACCGAGGAGCACCCAGTTGAGTTACTCACTTAGTGGGAAATGGAGTTGAAGGCACTGGAGAATTGGTTGGGAAATCCAAAACCAAAAGGTGGTTTCCAAGAGATAACCATGCCAGAGGATACATACCAGCATGAGGAGAAGCGTAAGGAAGCTGGGGTTGAACCAGCACAAGTGGAGATCGCAGGAGAAAATCTGTCAGAGGAAGAAGCTAAGTAGCAGCTCAGTGATGAGAGTTCTGCAGGAAGGGGAACTGTAGTAGAGTGGCCAACTAAGGTTATAAGAGATGAATAAAACAGCGCGGGTGGTCTATGTGATCTACCCATT
This sequence comes from Picea mariana, assembly GCA_032191745.1. Classification (NCBI taxonomy): domain Eukaryota; kingdom Viridiplantae; phylum Streptophyta; class Pinopsida; order Pinales; family Pinaceae; genus Picea; species Picea mariana. The sequence goes on along the minus strand of JASDQU010737244.1, from coordinate 217,094 downwards.
GACAAGGAAGAAGTGCAACAAGTTAGTTTGCAAAGGAAGAGCCAGCCAATGGAGTAGTTGGATGAGGTGGTTGAGGAGATAAGGAGGTTGATGTTGGGGTCAGAAATAGAAGCAGTTAGCAAGGGGAAGCTGGACAGAAAGGGACCTGCACGAGCAACGGGGAAGATGCAACAACAACAACAACGAAGCAGAGGAGCAGAAAGACAACTCTAGGAGAAAGTTTGGGATCTAGGAGGATTCCAGCCGAGCTAGAAAGATCATGATCATGAGCTCATGATTTTCATAGCCATGGAGTATGATGCAGGAGCATCGCTCCACGTCAGCATGTGCCAACAGATTAACATGCATGGTACACATTCGAGGAAGGGAGAGGCACCAGCCTCTCATTTTTCCTTCGAGAATCTAAAGCATGATCCGGGCATTTAATGTTGACAAGATGGAAGAGCCAAATTGTGCCTTTGCACAAGCTAGAGATAAGGTAGCCATTAAGTGGTTAATTGTAGAAGGGATCTGTATCTGATTTGGAGAATATTTCCATCATTGTAATTTTCCTTGGTAGTCAGGTGTTTTTGAATGGTAATTTGACACCACTAGATTAGCTTGGAGGGAATCTCATCAATCCCCTCATGTAGAGTAGGAGAGGCATCCAGATAGAGGATGAGACATAGATGCATAGGAGACAGGGAGAGAAATACAGAGGGTCGAGACTCAGTTGCAGTCCGGACTCAAATATTTGTATTTTGATATTCCACCTTTAATAGAAAAATGACAGTTTTCCTGTTATAAATTTATGTGTAATGTGGGGGGGATGAATATCAATTTTATGCATTTGAATTGTATATGAATGTTAGAAATTGTCTTCATGGATAGAGATATAATTTTCTATCTGTAAGTGTGTTGAATTAAGTCTGGTTCTCTAGGTTCAGTGCAAGGAGTGCATGACAGAGCGAGGAAACTCTATGAACCGACGCAAGGAGTGCATGTATGAACTCAGTGGAGTCTGAAGAGAAACTTCCAGGAGGGCACACTAGGATAATTTACAGAGTCAAGAGGAAATTTCAAGGTAGTTAAGTACCTTGGAAGGAAAGATTGTATAAGGGAAGATACAATCCATAGTTACTGAACACTCTGAAGTACTCTACCAGGAGGGCATCGAGTTGGTGTGAGGACGCACGTGAGCCACATGGTTGGAAGTGTTGGAATCCTTAAGAGAATCCCAGAATTACTGAACAATCTGAGGAAGGAAGGCTTTGCAAGAGTGCATTGACAAAGGAAAGGCCATGCCTTAAAACCTTACGTAAGGATAAGGGAGAAGTCATCAAAGAACTGAGTCGAGCGCAAGGAGTGCACCAAGGATATTGTAAGTTCATCTTACAAAGCTCAAGAGGAAGGCATTAATTTTCCAGGAGGGAAAGAGAAAGTTCACTAAAGGACACAGAGGAACTGAGAACCTTGAAAGTTTTCAAGCCGAGCAAAGTCTCAGAAGAATTTGTGAAGAACTCTGCAAGAAGTTTAGATTAAGTTCGAGAATAGCCTAAGTATCAAAAAGAGAATAAGTGCACTAAGTGTGCAAAGGATTCGAGGACTTGCCGAAGTCCCGAAGACTGTATAATTGTCCATCGTCCAGGTATATAGGTGGAAGCAGACCATAGAGTTTGAGGAGTCAGACTTCAGAAGAATTGCAAGGAGAACAATTCAACTTCACGAAGGGTGAAGTGCAAGGTGATTATAGACCGTTGGATCTAGGAAGATGTGTGGCATAGATCCATGTATTTCAGAGGAAATTCAAAGAGGAGGGCACCTGATGAACTGGGAGTTGAAGCCATCCAAGCCGTCCATCGAGATAGGACATGTGGTGAGAAATCAACACTTCATTGATTCACAATCGGGAAGGAAGGAGTTGATATAAGAGAAGACTCATGAAGTTTGAACTCGTGATTTGATCTCAATCATCGAGCACATGAAGAACGTGGACTATAGATTCATCCTTAAATAAATTCACCGATTTAGAATCGGGAAAAAGGGGGAGCAAGCAGTTCACAAAAGTTCTGAAGTGCAGAATCGAGAAGGGAGCTAATCCACGATCATAGTTCATGGTCATATAAAGGATGGAGCACAGCATAGGGATCTAGCTCCCATTTGAGTAAACTTTGAAAGGCGTTAAGGAGAGGGTCCGCAGGTGCCACACAACCTATGCCAAGAAAAGAAGGACCTGTGATAGAGTTTTTAAGGTTCTAATAAGGGACCTAAAGAGTCGCTCTGACTCAGGTATTTTAAGCAATCCTAGACCAGGAGGTCGAGCAGCCCCAAAGGAGAGAAGAAGGGGATGTGTGGGGTCCTACGCCAGAAGCAGAAGGTGAAATTCCGTTGTAATCTTTGTACTAATGATCACCTTACCCACTTAAGCCCCCAAATTGAGAAAGATGCGAGGCTCTTATATCTACCACCCGTTGTGCTTAATAATACTTTTCCACATAATCAACACATGGCCTTGAGCTCCTCTAATGCCAAAAATGCGACGAGTGGGAGTAAAAAACCATCGACGCATGAAGGTGACCATCTATGCATAAATATGGTCAAGTCTCATATTAATGTAGCCACTCGGTCTCATGAATACAATCCTTCACAGGTTGTTCCAGTTCTAGAGTCTCCCCCTCCTCCAGAAGTGCCTTTGCAGATCAAAAAGCCAAAGCCTCTACCTCGTATTCTGAAAGGAGTACTCAAACAATCTACCCACAACCGTAATGCTAGAGTTTCCTAGAACTAATCTATTATTGAGGATCTGGGTCAAACTCCTTGCACGATGTTGGATTTGGAGGTACTCCAGAAGTGTCCTTCACAGATGAAAGCCTTGTTATATGCGTTAGGAGCTCTAGACCTCTGTGGCTA
>JASDQU010737244.1:188367-209473 GCA_032191745.1 Picea mariana | reverse complement strand
GATGTGTCTTAGATAAATGAGCCTACAAATTAAAATATTATGAAGGGAATATACTGGCAGAGACTAGAAATGGGCTCTATTTGAAAAGATATTATGCTTGAGCACCAAAATTGGGTGTAATTATTTATATACTAGTGTATCTTAGTGTATATATATATTTTCCTTTGTGTCATCGGCTTGCTTATCGAGTTTTCCCTTGGTTGGAATATGTTAACGAAGTCTTCAGTTTACTTAGGATTCACAGACGGTGTCATTTGTTATACACGGAACTTGGCTTCCACCGCTTGGGTTGTTTACTCACCTGAGGGTCAACTGGTGTCTTCAAGTGGCATTTTTCTAGGGCCATCAACAAAAAATGTGGCTGAATATAGCGTCGTTATAGAGAATTCTTGTTATTCCATTTCACATGGTATTCATTATTTAGAGGTTCTCCTAGATTCCCAGTTAGTAGTATGTCAGTTGAACGACTGTTACCATGTATGAGACCCTTCTCTACTTCGACGATTCCTACGGGTACGACTTTTGGAACGACATTTTTATTTTATTACTTATAATCACATACCTAGAAGTTATAATTATGTATTTGATGCATATGCTAATTATGTTTTAGATTGGCATTTTTTACATAACTAAAGTAAAGAAAACACATTCACCATTTTACACATTGTACTATAAGTAATGTCGAAGACCAATGTTTTTTATATTTCATTTCAACAAAAAATATGGTGTTATAGTACAAAATTGGGGCTCACACCCTCAAAATACATATACAATTGATTGATACAATAACCATGAAATCTATGCATGTGGTGCCGGATGTGTGTCATGATAGTATACTATGACGTTTGTGAGATTATGGAAGAGTCGCACCCACGCACGGGGCACACCCACCACCTGTCGTTGCATCGCCTCTAGCATATCCTCTACCTGAACCATGGGTATTATGTGCATCAAACAAGACAGGTTTCCCTGAACATTTTGAAGCACTCTCTTCGAGTATCCTCCTATTGTCTCATCCCCCCGGTGCCTCCACCGGTGTCGTGGTAATCCATCCGGTCATCGCAGACCCACATCTGCGAAACAAATCTTTTTGTTAAATACTTGACACCATCCAAAACATTTGCATTTTTATTATCTTTAAAAAACACAAAAAATTAAATATATTTGAAAATTGTTTCATACCTATGTCTTCGTAGGTGGAACCCGGTGGAAATGGCATGTTTGGGTCTCCTCTAAAATCTATCCCCACATAAGGGTAGTCCTCCAGGGCTATCACCTTTTGACGCCACTAGAAGAAGAAATCATCGTTGTAGGGGGTTGGTACCCTACCACCTCCCCACCACCTCATCACCTCGGTCCACCGTGACATGGATGGATCACATGGTCTATGTGGAGTGATCTCAACTCTAGGGATCAATCCCGAAACCCGCTCGAAGAAAAAACTACACAAGATATATGTGAACCTGAAGTTCTTCTTCCTACCCTGTTTGCAGTATGTCAACTGGTTCTTCATGTTATCCAATAGTGAGGTGCACCAATCATACACTATGGGTCATAAGCACTCCACTGAGTAGAACATCAGTGGCCTTTATTCCTGGTGCAATGAGGCTGACCCCATGATCCATGTGAGTACAAGAACGACGATATTTAAACTCGGGTTGTTGATCGCCCGAATAGGGAGTTGGATCCCTACCTTTTATATGCCTACAACATAGTGAGTGATGATGTAGTCCTCTATGTTCATGTCACTCCCATCTCCCCTGTATTTGAGGTTCACCACCTCACCCCGATGTGACAACCCTGTAAGAAAGTATATATCCTCGACTTCAATTCTCAATGGTTTCCCATCGAGGTTGAAGGCCTCTGTATCTGGATCCCAAAAGTTCACCAGCATTTGGAGCAACCTCATTTGATCCCTCATCCCTTTGAGATCCCAAACATTATAAAGCCCACAAATTTTTAATGCTAATTGGTCCCCTGGATATCTTTCCAATGTAGCATCAACTTCCTCATGCTCTCTTTCTCTCCATTCCAGTACCATGCTGCAAGAAAAATCCAATTTTTGAGTCAAATTCCTTTAAAAAAAAACAAGTTACAGACTTGTATGTGAGATACAGTATACACAGTCACATACAGGGTTTCATATATGCGGTTTGTTTTGATAACATCCATGTATAGGGCTGCGTATACGCAACCCGATGAACTACATCCTACGTACACCCTAATTCCTAATTTGTTCCTTAAAAAACTCAAAAAGTGAGACCTAATTTAAAATTCTAATCCACTATAAATGAAGAGGAGGGAAATAGTACGTACTTGGTCTAGACAGTTGTCAATTTCGTCGCTTGTAGCTCCCACAATTGGCACTTGAAGGTCGTGGGCAAATTTGTTCCAAAATGCACTATTTGGGTGAAAATGTGAAATGGTATAGTAAAATTGGTTATTTTTACTATTTATAGAAAACATTTACCCACTTTACATAGTTTTTGCTAATATTTTGGGCTAGTGGACTAATAGTGCAGTGGATGAAGTTGTTTTTGGTGGTTTTATTCAGGGATTCTTGCAGTTTCTAGTGTCATGTCGCTCATTCATGACATTGGCAGGTATTTTCTTTGACCAACATATAGGATAGGTCATCACTCTGTTTTTCATAATTGCATTATCCTATAACTGCAATTCATATTCCTTAGGTATGAACCCATTTTTTAGCGACACAAAACCTTTTTTCTGCTACTAGAAGTGTCGTTAGTAAATGGTTCAGGCTTACCAAACATGGGTGCCCTAGTTAGAACCTTTGTGCCATTCGGTGCCCATGAAAGTATTTTTTCCATAAGACCAGGAGTCCCTTATAGTTGTAATATGACTTTGCGTTTGAACCTCATATTATCGCTCATAAGCATTCTGACCTATACATATGGGACTTCCACCGAGTCTTGGTTAATCTCCTTTCCGACTCCATCAAAAAGAGAACATATTGTCGAGTGAACTTGTCCCTTTCACACTCGTTAATTGGATTTGAAAGGATGTCTATTTCATGTAAGTTTAACCCTTTTTTGGACCAAGTAGACTAATTTCAAAAAAGGAATACTCTAGTCACTAGTGGTTAGAAGAGTTCTCCTGGGTATTTTTTTATACTTTTTCGGGCCTAGGGGACTAAATTTTCGAAAAAGGACATTCTTTGGCATTAAGTTGTAATTGCACTCCATTATCCTACTTGCAATATTGAGCCTATTGTCGGTTCCTAGTTTCACATTATAAGCCTATAAATCTCAGTAGTTTGCATCATCATCCAAGTAAAGCCTTGTTTATATCTTCTGCATCTTGACACCCTATACCCTAAGAGGAAACATTCCCCTGAGTGTCCATATCCTGCAAACACCTCCCTGCATTGAGCATAGGTATGTTCCATTGTTGGAACTAGTTTCTTACTCATGACACTTGTTTCCTCCTTTGTATCATAACATTCATTTGTCTATGAAAAAACAAAAAAAGACGAGCGGGAAAAGAATATTATCTCATGTTGGCAACAGTCATGTCGCCTTTGAACATAGCACAAAATTTTGAGTCCACTTGTCATCCAAAGTTTGGGTTTAGCATGACCTTAGGAAGCTAATCTTGTTACTTATAGTTTAATCCTCCGACTGGTTACTCTTCCAGTCCATATGGATATTTTGATTGGTGCCTCCTGCATCACAGATTTTTATCATTGAGTCTATGTTGTTGGAGTCCTCCACATGTTTCATGCTCTTGTTCAAAGGATGTCTATAATCCTATGTCGACCATTTCTTAGAACTCTTGACTTTGCATGTTGGTCATACCCTCAGTGTATCTCAAAGTCACATGAAGTTGTAGTCCTACCGTTTACCCTAGTCCTACTTTCATTATGGGTAGGTAACCTTGAACCCAACAGTCAACATCTCCTCATTGGTCCCTGACTGGGGGGTTTCCCTTGTGTTCGACGGAAAGAAATCTATTCACACATTGGGATTCATGTAGTGTCTTGGATGTCATTATCCTTATTGGTGGTTTCCTTGACTTTTTCAATAGTTTTCCTTATTGGTTGTTATTTAGAGGGTCTTTTTCATGCACTTCTTGCACTGGTGCATGTGAAAGACGCACAGGTTCATTGGTTCATGAACATGTTCTTCAACTGAGTTTCTCCAAATCAACAAGCTACTTATTTGTACCTCTTGTTGATTGATGAGAGATGCCTTAATGCTCTCCTTTCAGAGGGTCTCCTTCCATCGACTTCAACACATCTATTCTGGAAATGAGGCCTATATTCCTATGAGTACCTAGAGGCTTGCAGTCATCAGTGGAAGGTTCTCTTGCCATTGATGGTTGGGAATACATCAATGTCTCCTGATCGATGGATTATTCAAGTGTTTGACCTCAACTCCTTTATTCACACTTGTAAAAATGTACTCAGTKCCTTGATACCTACTTTCATCATTGGTAGGTTGTCTCATGTTTGTTAACGACATGCCTTAATGACCAGTAATCAAATGAAGTCTCATTTTGTTCGACCTCAACTCCTTTATTCACATGATGTATACTTGCACCTTTGGCAGATCGTGTAGAAKACTTGAAGACATCAGTTCATAGTCGCAACTTTCCTGAGTTGTTGCTATCATTCATTGGACCAGTACCTATATGACTTCGGTGATCATGGGAGATCATATTGTACTCCATTGTATACAAATATCTTCAGATTGATTTTGACATTGGTTTTCACTGGGCCTTATTCCTGACTATGTCATCCTATGGCATGTATCTACCTATGTATTTCCTATTCATGGCCATGAACAACTGTTTGGTATATTTCCACATGGATCTGCAGTGTAATTCAAATTGGCAACCATGTGTACAAAGTCATTATTGTAATGTTATTATGAGCAACTACTTCATCCAAATGGGTCTCCATTACTCCACTTCTAGGATTTATAATGTATTTCGGCCATCACAGATACTCCTATGACCTCACACATTAGGGGGCATCTATTATAGCAAGATTTTCCTCACCCCATGCAACTTTCTCAGAAGGCATTTTCATTTCCCTATGCAGACTTGAAGTCCCTTTTTGTAATTCCCGGAGATAAAAATCATATTTTTCCACATATATGTTCCCTAACAGCTATGCATCATGTGTATACATAGTTTGCACCATTACAACCTGCGTCCATCGGGTTTGTGCCCAAAATTAGAAAATGGTGTCGGGTTTCCATGTCACATCATGAGATCCATGATCTTGACCTTCCATATACTGCAAACGTTCTGACTTGACCCTTCAGTTCTATTTGAAGGATATAAATGGGCCATATCCAAGCTGTGGAAAAGGAAGAGAAGAATTCAACTTTGAGAGCAAATTTACTCTGGAGAAATTAATCACTTCATATGGAGTCTGCATCCGTTTGTCCTTTTAAGTATGAACACATTGTTCATCCCCCAAGCTCTTCCCTCTTTGATGGAGAACCTTATTGTCTCTCTTATATGAGCTTGCCTTAGGTGGAGAATTGAAGTGGTGGAGGTCCAACTGGAAGGGACTTAGTTTCTTGGTTTCGATACGTGCTGACACATAAATTTTTCATTCATACACTTCTATTGATCATATTTTAATAGAAATACTTTTTTCTCGTCCAATTAATGTCTTGAAAATATTTGAATTTTTATTCCATGGGAATATTTGTTATGAATATTGATGAATTATGCTATTATATGTGCTAAATTTATATATTATCACGATATGCTTGTGTATCTTGGTTGTTGAGGACAAGTTGCAAGTATATAGCTTTGAGTTGTGTGCTCAATGGTGGACTTCATCGAACATTCAGACGAGGTAGGCTCTTTATCTTGTCTTGTTATCATGTTTGTTTATATAGCATACTTGAGATTAGAGTTGATTTTTGCAATCATTTTCGTCTTTTGTGGTTTACCCCATGCCATAGAGTGATTTTCCTCGTAACAACTTCTCAATAAAAATGGGTTTTTGCACCCCAAGACAGAGTGAAAAGAGATATCGAAAACATTTTTTTTTTGTAAGTAAAAAATTGTATTACCTTAGAAAATCATCGAACTAGTACAAATATCAAAGTTTCCAACTTGTTCTGCAATATAGATGGAAACCAGAACATGTGGTAGTCTAGTGAAAGCATTCGTGTATGTGTTGATGTATATGGGAAAATGAAAAACAAAACTGAACCTACCCAAAATTGCGGCTATGGCTATTTTGAACATAGATATATGACAAGAAAAGAGAATTAAACACTGGTCAAACCCAAATTTTCCTCGCCACTGGGAGGTTGAGACCAAACTAGAGAAAATGCATAAGGAGGGTAGTAGGTCAAGCATATGCTCTTGATAGAATCGCTTGAAAGAGAATCGAAGAATGCATCCATACGACAGTCACAGAGGATGGTATGATGATGAAGTTGGTCGGCCACATATCTTCTCAGCTAGAAGATGAGCTACAACTACTCTTTTGAGAAGCTATACGGGTGAGGCACCTCTGGCACATAATCTGTAGTGGGTTGAAGCCCAATTCTTGTTTGTGCCTCTTCCAGAATTTATTTAGTAGGAAGAGTAGGAGGAGTCTCCTCCACGACTGGGAAACACTCCATAGTCGGGGTGGGTCGGCTTCAACCTGTCAGTGGGAAGGGAGGAGGGAGACCTGTAAGTCTGTGGTCGTAGTTAGAAGATAATTCATAGGTGCCTAGGGATGTTCCATTAGAAATTCCTCTTCTACRAAAACTTGGTGGCTATCATCTCCCATCCAATTTTGATCAGTGAAAGGTGAATTCATCGAGGGAAAATTGGCGAGGATTGGGTCAATGAAGGGAGGAAGAGWTKGTTCAGAGGAATGACCTAGACGGATTCATCGATCCATGAAACTATAATATGTCAGGCCACATTTTGGATTGCCCCTATCATRTGGAATTGTAGTTGTAGGAGAGGGTGAGAAAAGCAGAGAACTCTGATCAAGAAAGAAACCAGAGAGGGAGGAGGAATCCAATGACAACACCTAAGAAAAATGAATGGAGCGGGTGCCATGAATTACCTCTAAAATGATGCTCAAATTGGTGATGAAAACCATAATTAAGACCAAGTTGACAGCTCATATCTTCCTTGTACCAGTCTTGTAGCGCTCTGACTCTCACTCTGTGAAACTCATTAAATCTCCCATGTTGCTTAGGCGCACCACCATCCACATCATGTAAATGATAAGAATCCCGAAGAGGAGAAGGGGAGGGGAGGTGGAAGGGGGAATTTACTACCCTCGACTCATGAATACCAGCTATCACCCCATCCGGGGGGAGATATCGAAAACATTATCCATGTCTTCCCTATGCATTTACACCTAAAATTCAATGCAATTGCAGTTGGTTACAACGGTTTTACAAAGAAAAAAGGTATTTCACTGCATTCTTTTATGCCTGTATGTTATCTTTAAAGTTGAATGTTGTTATCTCAATGCTTTAGATTCACATTTGTAGATAATATAGAAATAGATATTCAATTTTGATGGTGCCTTGCTCATTTTTGTTTATTTTAACCTTGTCAAATTAATTACTGCAAATGGATTCTTAATAAAAATAGAAAATATGCAATGGAACACATACACATTACACACATATTTTACCCTAGAAACCCAAATCGGGAAAACCAACAACCTATTTAGAGCCGCAACTCTAATTATTATATTATAGCATCCATATTCATTGTTTACAATACAATATATATATGATCTTGTGGCATCCAAAACCCCTAATCCATTAACATGGATTAGTCAACAAGCCTAATTCCTTAACTGAAATTAAAAAACCATCGGCAAAAAGCATGTGCCAAAATATCGCTAAAAATGGATGCAAAAACCGCCAAAAAACAAATTTGGGGCTCCGCCCCCTTGCAATTCCCTAGAAAGGGTGGCTAGCACCCCTCCTATGATTCAACCACACACCTGACACAACAAAGACACTATCTTTGGTCTTGCAAAGAATATAACACATATCCAACATTCTACCACTTTTTGTTTTCTTTGCATACAGGGGGTCACATGATTACATAGTCAACAATCCAGGGAAGCAATTCCTATTGTTTCTCTACACCAGGAGAAATTCTCAGTGCTCATAGGATTTTTAAATGAATTTGAAACATTCTTCAAAGTGACCACCTTCATCAACAACACCTTCTTGTCTTCAACCATGTCTCTCACAAAATGATACTGAACATCAATATGCTTTGTCTTTGAATGATGACTTTTTTGCCAAGAATATTGCACTCTGACTATCACAATCTATCCTTACATCTTTCTATACCAACCCAATACCTCAACACAATATTTGTAACCATATTGATTCCTTGCTTGCATGAGTGGCTGCCATGTATTTACCTTCTGTAGTTGAGAGTGCCACTACAACCTGTCTTTTGCTCATCCAACTGATTTCTCCTCCAAATAGGTTAAACACATACCCACTTGTAGATATTTTTTAATCCATATCTCCAGTCCAATCTGCATCAACAAACCCATGTATGTCCAACACTCTATCAAATCTTGGTCTTCCTTTGTAGCACAATACATAATTAGTAGTGCCACACAAGTACTTGAAAACTCTCTTTACTATTGTACAATGCTCCTTCCGTGGTTTTGATATATACCTCCTTAAAAATCCCTTTGCATGTGCAATGTCTAGTCTAGTACAAACCATTTCATACATAAAACTTCCAACCACACTAGCATATGGAACATAATACATGTCCTCTTCCTCTTCTTGTGTCTTAGGACACTGATCCACAGATAATTTTACACCTACATGAATAGGAACCTTGATCATTTTACATTCCTGCATATTAAACCTCTGCAATATTGTCTCGACATATTTCCTATGATTTAACTATAGTTTTCTCTTGGCTCGATCTCTTTTAATTTTCATTCCCAAAATGAAATTTGCAACACCAATTTCATTCATGTCAAATTTAGAGGACAACTGAGTTTTCGCATCTTGGATAATGTCCTTGTCATTTTGTATCAACAACATATCATCCACATGCAAGACCAAATAAATAAGATGATCACCGATTAATTTTAAATATAAACAATGATCAACTTTTCTCTTTGTGAAGCCAAGTCCCAACATATAGGTATGAAATTTTTAATACCACATCCTTGGTGATTGTTTTAACCCATATAAGGAATTTTTCAACTTGCATACCAACTCTTTTTTTCCCTTCACCACAAAGCCTTCTCCTTGCTTCATGTAGATTTCTTCTTCTAGATCCCCATGTAGGAATGTTGTCTTCACATCCATCTGTTCTACTTAAAAATAAAAAGTAGTAGAAACAAATAAAAGAAATCTAATAGAATTTAAATTGGCAACATGAGAAAAAATTTCACCAAAGTCAATTCCCTCTACCTAGGAATAACCTTTTGCTACTAATCGAGTTTTATATTTCTCCAATTTTCCTTCTACATTCAAATTCTTCTTAAACAACATTTTTCTACCAATGATATTTCTTCCAGTCGACAACTCCACTAGACCCCAAGCTTTATTCTTGTCCAAGTTTGCCATTTCTTCCACCATGTCCTTTTTCTAGAGTTTCCAATCCTTTGAATCCACTACCTCCCTAATAGTTCTAGGATAATCATCATTAATAAACAAAGCAAAATTTGAATGGAAATAAGGTGAAGTATACCTTTCTGGTTTCCTTATTTCCTAAAATGATCTCCTCAATACTGGAGTATGAGGCTCTTGTTCTTTTGATTCCTATTCTTTTGACGGTATGATTCATTATCTTTCAATTCAAACTCTATTTTCTCTGGTTCTTCTTCCCTTGGTAGGAATTCATGTTTGACAACATCTTTGATTTCTTTGAATACCACATCTCGACTATACACTACCTTATTAGTTTATGGGTTCCAAAGATTATAACCTTTCATACCAACTTTATAACCAATAAAGATAAAATTTTCAGCCTTTTTATCCAACTTACTCATGTTTTTCTTTGGAACGTGAACATAGGCATCACAACCAAATAGCCTGAGATGTGTAAGAGAGGGTTTCTTACCATTCCATACCTCGTGTGGAGTCTTGTCATACAACATTCATGAGGGTGATCGATTGACCATGTAACATGCAATACCCACTACCTCTGCCCATAATTCTTGTCCTAACCAGACACCATTGAGCATGCTCCTTGATTTTTCCATCAACACCATGTTCATGCTTTATGCAACTCTATTTTACTAAGGTGTGGATGGAGTAGTATTCTTCCTTGCTATACCACATTTCTTATAGAATTATTCAAATTAATTTCCACATAATTCTCAACCATTATCTATCCTCAAAAAATTAATTCTCTTCTATGTTTGATCCTCCACAAGAGCTTTAAACTCTTTGAATTTGTCAAAGACTTCATATTTATTCCCGAGGAAATAAATCCACGTGTTCCTAGATAATTCATTTATAAATAAGACATAGTACACATATTTTCCCAGTGATGGAACCAACACAGGTCCAAACACATCACTATGCACGAACTGTAAAACCCCCTCTGCTCTCATAACTCCAAAGGAGAATCTTACATGATTTTTCTTCCCATATAAACAATGTTCACATAAATCAAATCCACAGAGAAATTGGCCATACCTTCGACCATACATTTACCATGTAGTACTCGAAGATCCTTCTCTCTGATATGCCCTAGTCTTTGATGCCACAACATAGTCTTTTCTGTAGAGACTGTAGGGTTTTTTTTCTTCTTCAACTACAATCTTAGAAAAGAAAGAATAGTTTTACCCATCACTAATAGTTTCCCAGTATCTTATATATAGTTCCAATCCAAACTCCCTTCAACAACACCATTTCCCCTCGAACCATCATGTAGGTTTATGTTTCTAACATTGTTTTTACATCTGCATCGTCCATCTTTCTTACAAAAATCAAATTTATAGACAATCCTGAGATGTTCAGAACACCAGGGAGTGTTTTAATCCTTCCATCCATGATCTTCAACTTGACTTTTCCTCGTCCTATGATTTTGGCTATAGATTCATCACCTAGGGAAGMATCACCTCCATCATATCTTTCATACTCACAAAACCATTCCCTGTGAGGAGTCATATGAAAGGATGCACCTGATTCGACCAACCATCYTTCATGGTATGCATGTGTGCTTGAAGAATATAGGTACAAATCCCCTCCTTCATTTTTGGAGGTTTTTGCTTTTGTATAAGGGGCATCATTAGATCCATTTCCTCTCTCAACACTTTTTTATCTAYATTATTTATTGTAATTCCCTTCTTTTCCACATCTCCAACATACCTTTACAAAATTTTGAGGAGATTTAKATCTTCCCCTAGATTTATATCTCCCACTTGAGGACTTAGATCTATTTCTTTCCYGAGAACATCCTATTGCAAATAAGGAATTTTTTCTCTGTCCTTCCATGTTTTTCTTCCTAAACTCCTCCGACAAAAAGGATGAGACCACATCATTGAAGATTAAAGTAGTTGCATTACTTCCTGTGGCTACAAATAGACTATCCCATGAGTTTGGTAAAGAGAAAAATAAATTGATACACTTATCTTCATCATAAATCTTAATATCAACAGATAATAACTGACATATAATAGTATTGCAGGCGTTCAAATGCTTTTTCATCGAGTCTCCATCTTTCATCCTTAGGTTGTACAACTTTTTCCATGGGAACAATTTGTTTACCAGGGACTTAGACTGATACAAATCCCTTAACTTATCCCATAATTCCTTGGATGTAGGTTACCCTAACACATTCAGTAATACTGAATCTGAGAGACACAACCGGATTGTGCTCTTCACCTTTTGATCCAACTTTTCCCAGTCTTTTGTTGACAGTCCTATAGATGCAGTAGTTGGATCCACAATGATCCATTGATATTTTTCCACCCACAGATATTCCATATTGAGCTTTCACAGCTCAAAAATATTCCCATTAAATTTTTCGATCTCTATTTTTTAACGGCTCACCATTTCTTTTCACCTAAAGAATCGATACCACAAATCTCCCACGGTAACAATGTTTATGATAGATTTAAGCCAAACCCCTAACCACAAAGGCATCCCCCTAAAGACAATAACGCTCCGATGTCAAATGTTTATTTTAACCTTGTACAATTAATCACTACAAATGGATTCTTAATAAATAAATAAAAATGCAATGGCACACACACACACATTACACATAGATTTTACCCTAGAAACCGAAACTAGGAAAACCAACAACTTGTTTAGAGTTGCACCTCTAATTCTTATATTATATAATCCATGTTATTTGTTTACAATACAATATATATATGATCCTGCGAAATCCAAAACCTCTAATCCATTGACCCGGATTAGCCAACAACCCTAATTCCTTAACTGAAATTAGAAAACCATTAGAAAAAACCATGTGTTGAAAAACCGCTAAAAATGGATGAAAAAACCTCCAATTTTTTTTTCAGGGGATTCTCCCCCCTACAACCCCGRAGGATTCTCCCCCCTGAAACAACCCCCCCCCATGCCTAATGCACCATAGACACTAGGTTTCGTTGTGCAAAGAATATAACACATACCCAACAATTTTTAGGTCAAAAGTTTAAAAGTGATGGATCAACTATAGGAGACATTATATCTCCTTCGAAAGACTAAGAATTATATGGATATGATCCCATAGAATATGGATGGAGACAATTACGAAGGGGGAAATAAGGATGGCGGGTGGGGGAACTAAGGGAGATAATTAAGAAGGAGACAATTACGATGTAAAATTGACACAAAAACATGCCGGAAAAAGTTGATGCACACCAACAAAAAAATTCAAACAAGAGGGTTAAGGGATAAATCCTACATCCCAAATCTTAGTCTATATCCTACTAGAATTATACCCAAAACTTTTGGTGCATAGGATAAAATTTATCACATGAATATATACTAGCATAATATCTTTGTTTTTCATGCCAAAAGGATTTGCTAGACGTGTGTGGGTAGTAGCAAAGATGTGGACCTAACCACAGTGCATTGGTGGGAAGATTCAGTATCACTTTTCTCTTAAAAGGTAATTCAAGAGTCAACAATGGTAATTTCATCAAAAATGACAATGAGATACTACAACAACATAAGAAAAATGGAGATGTCAATATTAATATTGGGATGCCTTTGGATAATTCCATATGCTTCTACAAGAAGGATGGGGGTAGAAAATAGGGGGGGAGAAGAAGGAAGGAAGTGGAGGTGGGGATAAGAAGGATGGTGATGTGTGAAGAAGGATGGTGGAGACAACAAAAAGGGATGATGGGATGATGATAATAAGGGAGGCGATGAATCCAAAGGTGATGGTAAAGACAAGAAGGGTGAACTGATATCTAGATATATTGAAGGTGCTTAATTTATATCATAGATATGGGTTTCTTCTGAGGTCCCTATAAATGTTGTTGTTTTGGCACATTATATAAGTAACACCAATGGTTCTGATCACCACATTCAACATCAAGAATAAGACAATGGGAGTGAATTAGTTGTATAGAAATCCATATCTAAGGCAAAGATTCCATAACTATCCCTAACATAATTTGTACTCTATAATATATGAACTTCAAGAAAAAGAAAACCTTTCTTGGATTGGCTTCCATATCCCACAACTCCCATTTTGGTTAACCAAAAAACAAATATCATTAGCAACTTGCTCTAATCCTTACATTTGATCCATATTTTCATTAATTATGATATCAACTATGAGCTATCATATAATATCCATAGAAAGACCAAGAATCATATGGAGATCAATCCACATAAGAAGGATGGTGTCAATTAGGAAGGGAAATTAAATAAGGATGGGGGTAGGAAAGAAGAGGGAAGAAGAAGGAAGGTGATGGCAGTGGGGATAATAAGGGTGGTGGAGAAAACAAAAATGGAGGGGATGATGATAAGAAGGGTGGTGATGAATCCAAAGGTGATAGTGAAGACAAGAAGGGTGAGCATAAGAAATATGAAGTCCATATTCCTAGATATGTCAATGAGTATGTCCGGTCAAGGTCTTATCAATCCCACCAAAATAAAATAAGTCGATAGGGAATAATTCTTTAGCATTAATCTAGGTTAGGTGGTATATAACAACACTAGGTACTTGGTAGCAACTTGAATTTTGGTTTTTCCTCTTCAATGTAGTGTATTATATTAAACTTTGAAAAAAAGAGATGGATTTTAGGGAGGATGTTTGATTTCCTAAATAAATAAATATATGTTTGCAACCTCTTGTTCTATATCTTTCTCTTCATAGTTACCATATTATTCTTCACGTTAGGTTCTATTATTCCATTCATGGCGATTGATGGGTATTCTATATGCACTAAAAAACACTAAAAACCCTCAATTAAATTGTCAACCTGGGGTAAGTAAACTTAGAGTTGTAGCACTATATGTGCCAAGGCAAAAAGGCTAGAGGTAGTATAGTCTAACTAAGGAAATGGGATATTGAAGGGCTAATCTACTCAAGCAAAGACTACTAATGATCAAACCCTACTAGCAAACTTAAAGTATGTACCCTAAGTAACCTTTGAACAAAGGATCGATGGATAGTTCTAAGAAAGAAAATGAAAACCCTACTTAAAACAAATTAACTTAATCATGACAATAAGAAAAAGCAAACTATCTACCTAATAAGCAATAACAACAACAAACTACTTTAATTAACCTATTCAAATTCAATAAGAAACTATCCTATGAAAGAAAGTAAATAGACAAGAAACTACCCTATCAAAGAAAAATAGACAAGCAAACAACTACCCTATTAAAGCAAGTAAACAAGCAAGCAAACAACTAACTAACTTATGATAACTTCTACAACAAGTAAACTATTCAAAATTACTCAATAAACAACTAATCAAACTAATAAACAAGTGAACTCTATTCTTAAATTAAATTTCACAATAACTTCTAATTTATAAAAGGAAATCTTAATCTACTAAATTCAAATCATCAACAACTACTCTTTATTCTACGATAAAGAAACTATTCTTTAATCTACCAAAGCAAGAAGACTGTTCTCTAAAAAGCAAGGAAACTCAAATATAATGTTGATGGTTATGTCTCTGGTGTCTTATGATATCACGATGGCATTTAACAATTAATGATAACTCAAGAGGGATAAACTCAATATTGACTTCGATAGCAAAGTGAAAAGTGCGAATTAGACAATCCAATGAGAACTTAGCCATTATAGAAGCAACATTAACTATCCTGCATATCCATGTGATTCTTCAATTTATGAACTAGTCATCAATAGTATAAAAACATTATTCTATTAAATTCAAATGCTTTCTACACTAATATAATCAAATTCATACTACTTAGATTCATAACTGAAAACTAAACTTAATAATCAACTTCGAATTAAAATTGCAACCTAAATCTAGAAAAGGAAATTGCATAAAGTAAACTAAACTAGTCCTATTTTAACAATTCAAATTGCAAAAGAGGAAATGCTCATAAAACATAAATTAAATCCTATTTTCTATTTCAGCATATGACAAGAAATTAGATGAGCAAACTAACTAACAACTATATAAACAAAACTAAACAACAATTAGATAAGCAAACTGAAAATAAAAACTAAAACTAACAACTATCCATCCACCGAAACCTTCCCAAAGAAATCATCAACTAAATGCCATGTTTTAACTCTGTTTTAAATTATATTTCAGCATATAGAAAATCTAACTATCATCTAATTACACAAAGGGGTTAGTATCTAAGCTTGCAAGCTAGCTCCTAATAATTAAAAAGTCATTGCATATTAACACTAGCCTCCACAATGACGTGAAAAACTGAACTAAAACAATTGAATTATAAACAACAATTTATACATTAAAGAAGCATAATGAAAACTCATATACGGGAAATAAATAAAATGACGACTACACTATTCAATTCACAATCAAATTAATTAGATATTCACTCAGACTGTTGGTGGGCCCCCCAGCAAGTCGTGGCTACTCTTCAATAATGAACCACGAGCTCAATAACACGAATTCAACATTAAAATAAGAAATGCAGTTTTACACAGTCTTAGCAAAATGTGTCTGAAAATAGAAAAACAGAGTTGAACTGTCTTTTTCTCTCTAACACTATATGTCTGACCACTGAGGTGGTATTTATAGATTTACAAATTGAGAGGTTGACCATTGGAAGGGTCGACCTTCTCTAAAAACAACAAATCGCATTCAATGCGTCCTAACTGACAGTGGCTTCTAGAAACAAGGCGAGCCAATAATCGCCTAGCATAACAACCCAAATCAAGTTGTTAGAATCTCAGTAGCTAGAGGCCACGAGCACAAGAAAAACCCATGTCTTTGATTCGCCCAGCGTTGGCCGCCGATATGATAACCGCCAAATCACCCATGGTTTTAGTGCAGGACAGAGTTTCAGACAGAGTGTCGGATGGAGTACCAGACTGAGTGCTGGATGGAGTACAGGAGGGAGTGCCGGATGCAAAAACGAGCTACGATTTTGCCTTGTGACACATAGAACGCGACTTAGTTTTCTGAAACCATTAAAGCATGTTGAATTACACTCAAAACCATCATAAAACATGAATTATGCATACCTAGTATGAATCATGGCGTTTTAACACAAAAACTCTTCAAAACAAGAAAATACATATACACATTTGGTCAAAAAGAATCCAATCAACAGAATTATATTAACCATAGCACAGGCACAACAGTGACATTACAATTCCTCACATCAAGTTCTACAAAATTCACTCTTGTCAATGATTAGTTGAAACTCCCTGAAAGAATTATGTTAGTTCGTGTGCAAATTCAATGTCAATTTAACAACAAATAGTTTTTTTATTGAATATAATATTACAATTCTAATATGACACTATATGTTTATATATAATATGATATCGATGCAACCTTATGCAAAGATGATGCCCACATCGTGAGAAATTTTAGTAATTCTAAAACGATGCAAAAACAATGAAACTATGACACTAATTGATGCATCTACGACATAGGAACGATGTAAGAAAAAAACAGCATTTTAAAAATATTTTCAGCATCATAAAGTAAAAACAAATTCACATTTCAAAATATCGACATGCACCAACACCCTTGGATTGTCATAGTGAGGCAACTCTCTAATTGAGTCCTTGCTAATGGATTTTCTCCTTTCACTAAGAATGGAAAAGGGTGGTAATAATCTTGGACTTTTTATAATTTTTGTTTTATTCTTTTTTTTTTCACATGTTCACATGAAGCAACAAATTGTTTCAAATCTCATGAAATTTGACAACAACAAAAAAAAAAAATCATGAAATTAAAAAAAATATGTTTATACTATAATAGGTTTAAAAAAAGACCACTCATTAGTGCAAAATGAAATTCTTTCAAATTAGTTGGGCATGCGATAAAGACAAATCTTAAAAAAGAAGAAGTCAAAAGCATATGTGATGTCCTATTTTCATGCCCTTTTAGGTCTTGTAACATAGCAATAACCCTCCAATATTTGTACTTTTCAACCAATAGCTCTTCTCTTTGCCTTTGTTTCACTTTAGATATTGTTTTTAGTTCTTGGAAGGCAATATAAGGACTATGCACCACATTGTTTACTCCTTTCTTATATTGAATTTTAAATTCAAAACCTTGTAATTTACTCACCCATTGATCCAGGTGGATATTGGTGGCCACCCACCTTTTCCACGTGGACCCCCACCATTGCTTCTTTCAGTTTTTCAATTTCCGCACAGTTTACTATTTTTAGCAGTTTTTCGGGTCCTGCACTTCCAGAGTCGTTTTGAGTCCTTAGGCTATGGCAAGGCTGCTTCCATACCTCTCCCTCAATATCTATGGTTGTCATGCGTGACCCCTTTACTCCAAATGCGAGTCTGATTAGCAAGTTATCGCCAGCCTGCATCCATCAATGAACATGTCAGCGATCTATAAACAACATCATAATATACCAGTCATATGTCACATATGCAATAACAGAAACACTCAAACCATATACAGTCCACTCCTTGACTCGATCTGGAGTCCAAGGAGATCCATCGATGTCATCATCATCCTCAATCTATCAAGAGTCCTACACACTCAGGAGAAACTAGTCAATAACACATGTCTATACATGATAACATAACATTACATCATAATCCACAGTCTCAACATCAGAGTCCATAAGCTAAGAGGTCAATCATATAATGAACCAGATCACTTGCACGCAAGTGTCCTCAAGGATAAGTCACATCAGAAGTGTGCGCAAGAGCGGGATGTTACAGTTGGGATATGTTTGTGTGTGTCTAATTATATTCTACATTTTTAAATTGCAGGAAATGAAGGCCCTACCAAATATGCTCATTGACAAGATGAACTTTCTCTATTAACATTAGTGTAGTTCAAAAAAGTGTAGCAAAATTTGTTGTTCAAGTTGGAAAATTTTCCAATGGAGGAAATTCATGCTAACACTAGACAATCCATGATAATGATGTTGCAAAACATCTTTATGTTGATGACTATATATGAGCAACTTATCCCAACTAGTAACATATGGGATGAGATATGTGAGAAGAGGAGAGATTTGGCTATGGGGCCACACAAATGGCCTGAAATTCAAGATACAATAAAAATACACTAGGTATATGTGAAAAAATTATTATTTGATGCACCACCACCACTACCTAGTAGAATACCAAAGGTGATTAGGTTTTCTAGGTTTAAACTTGAGGCTACTATGCCATTTGTATATTATAGATTTCTTGGTGCATCTGGGATATTTCCCAATCATGATGATGTCCTTGTATATTTCACACAACAACTCTATTATGAGTTTGTGCTTCACATGAAACCTAATTATATCAATCTCCCATCTAATTTTTATGGTGCCAATAGAGGTCCTGCTTATGATGATTATGTTCCCTACTTCTGAGACGTGTTCTTGCATTAGGGAGAAATGTTGCAACCCTAGAAGATTTAGCTAGTCTTTCTCAAGTTATCTCTCAAGTTGTGGGTAACCTAGTTGACACAATATGTGTTGGTTTGGATGGGGTAAATGTAGGTAACATCATCTCTCGTAGATGTCCACCTAGGCCTATAGAATTGGTTGTCACTTTTTTTTCATCTGACAATATTCATGCCTTGAAACATGTTGATGTTGTTGCCTATGCAATGCAGTGTTGAGATGCATAGTTTGCACTATATCATAAATAATCTTAGTTGGGTATTGAAAAGGTAAGTTTAGAAATTTTGAGCAATATTAACATGTAATATAATAAATATATGATGCATAGTTTGCACTATATCATAAATAATCTTAGCTAGGTATTGAAAAGGTAAGTTTAGAAATTTTGAGCAATATTGGCATGTAATATAATGAAGGTAATATTTACACAGTTCAACATTTCTTTATATATATTGACTTGCATTTACATCATAAGAGATGAAGTTCTCTAATTTTTTATGTGGTTTGGATTTCGTTATGAGAATAGAGACTGATGGAACACTTGTTTCAAATGGTTCAAATTAGGTTGGTATTTTTTTAAACTAATATTTGTCTATTTTGCATATAATTATTTTTTGTGTGTGCTAAATTTCTTCAGTGATGTTGTGTATTCAAAGTGTGCAAAAAGGAAAGGGTGTTTATGATCATAATTTTCTCGTTAATGTTTTCTCCTCATGTTCCATACGGCTGTTCCAATATTCCTTTTTTAAATGAGGTATATATGTTAAAAAATATCCTAATATTTAAATATTATAAAAAATTTAGTGTATAATTTAACTAAATGTAGTCAAGTTCACTTAGTTAATATTTGTATTGTATGTTACAGGATGTGGCTCTTCATGAAAAACAAAGAACATATCAATCCCCATTTATTCTCGTTCACCCATTTATATTAGTGGTGTGCAGGTTTACATCATAGTGTTTTTTTCCGACCACTAAACCTGTAAATTCATTATTGATAACATACGGTTAGCGAATGGAACAAAATTAGAACAGTAACTACTCTACTTATTGAAAATCTCATTTCCACGATAGATTACAGAATAAACAGTAAGTATATTTATTCTCTGCATACGGCTACATCACGAGTTTACTATTTGGGAGATTTGTAAAACCAAGGGTTTATGCTTTATTGTATGAGTTTTATCGTTGAGACAGTGAATAGTTTTTTCAAAGACCATAAACGTTTTCATAATTGATTTCATTTGGAGACTCATGGTTTTTATGTGATTCTGTGATCATCTTTGACTATGGGACTTTGAAATCGTTAAAAAGTAGGTTCGTCTTATAGCCCATAAGATTCAAAACTTTGTTTTTTTCATGATCTCTGACATTGCATTTAAATTGAAACAATCATTATTTTAGCCCATAAGATTCAAAACTTTGTTTATTGCATGAGCTCTGACATTGCATTTAAATTGAAACAATCACTATTGTACCCTCCATTGGATTTCTAATTTTTATTTTGCCAGTTTAGTAATTGTTTTAAATTGGTTGGATTTTGGTTAATAAATTTTGATTTTAATTTAGATAAATTTGATTTCTTTTCCTGAAATATAAATTAAATTTGATCATCACATGCTTCTAACTTATTGAATTAATACTTGACCTAGGTTGATTTAAAATGATATGTTGAAAACAATATAATCAGAATAAATGATATATTTTTGGTTTTGTTTTTTAATATTTTTTTCAACTTGAGAGAGATCACGAACACTATAACACATAATACATATTAGTTTTGAAAATACAGACATTACATTAGCATTTCCTAATTTTAGAATAGATTTTCAAGGTTGTGGATTTTTAAGGTTTGAGGTTCTCATGTTTCTTAATCTTTAACAATAATGTACGTCTCCCTTGTTCGAAAGCACAGGTATTCCAACAGAAGACGAACACCTTCAGTAACCACTCACATAACCAGATCAAAGATAAACACACCGATGTTTTCACGTGGTAAAATCCCTACGGGGAAACATCCACGACCCCAGCCAACACGACCACTTGGAGCAATTTATTAATGCAAAGAAAAAGATTACAGAGAGATTTTACAAGAGAGTTTCTCACAATCGATCATCGGAAAATGACCCTCCATG
>JASDQU010737244.1:164739-177975 GCA_032191745.1 Picea mariana | reverse complement strand
GTCATATGTTTTGATGCACCGCTATCAATGAGCCATGTGTCCTCTCCAGGTGATACAGATCCTGAGAGAGATGAGATCAAGACATGGTCCTTAATCATCTTCATAGGTGGTTCTTCATCTTCGGCTATGTGAGCATGTTGCCTTTTGTGCTTCCTCTTGTATTCTTCTCTTCTGACTGGACAAGAATTCACCTTGTGTCCCATCTTATCACAATGATAGCATTGTATAGATGAGAGATCTCGTCCCTTGCATTGTCCTTTCTTCTGAAAATTTCTTGGATGAGATTCTTGGTTGTTGAATTTGTTTGATGATTGAGGTTCTCTATAAGATTCCCTTTTGAAGTAGGGTTTCTTCCTTCCTCCTTTTGTATGAGTAGCTAGGGCTTGATCATCATCCCTTGCTAGTAGTGCTTCACGATTGGCTACCCTTGTTTCTTCTTCGATGCATTCTTCCCATAGGCTCTCTTACTGTAGTTTCTCCTTTCTGGCACATACTGACTGGATGAAAGCATCCCAAGGTCTTGTGAGACCATTTAGAGTCGTTATTACGAATTCATCTTCATCGATGGTGTTTCCAATCACTTTTAATTGTTCTTTAATTTCTCCTTTCTGCATCTTGGTATTCTTCAATTGAGATCTTATATTCATCTTTTGATTGATGTTCTTTCCTTCATATAATTTGCTTAGAGAGTCAAACATCTCCTTCGGAGTTCTTAGACGATACATATGGGATCAGGTGGTCTTTGATTGAATCTGCAATGATTCTTTGAGCCTGATTGAGTCCTTCTAATGCTTTGCTTTCTCTGCGGCATCTTCAGGTTCCTCCACTTCTTCTTTGATAAATTTTGCTAGGTCATTCTCTGCAAGGATCAGACCAATCCTATACTTCCAGGCACGGAAGTTGTCTATGCCTTCTAGTTTCTCAACAAGCTTTGTGCTTGCAAACATCTTGTACTTGAGGCTATGAAAATGACCAAAAAATGAAAATGCTTAAAATCAGATTTTGACCTTACCAGGAGGTGCGCTTGGCTGAGGCGAGTAGCCTAGTGTACTTGGATCTGAGAAAATCCAATTTTTACCCCTTCAAATCTGATTTGCGGATTTCTGGACTAGTGCTTCTGGTTCTTCTGGTACTGGTTTTTTGGTACTTCTAGTACTTTTGTGAAACTAGGGTTTCACTTTGCGGAAGATCCAACCACTGAAAAGGTGTGCTCTAAGTGCCAAAATGATCCTTGGGGGAGGGCGCGGCTTTCTAGGTGGTTTTATGGCTGAAAATATTCACTTTTGTAAAACCCTAATTTTTATGTACTACAACAGTGACGTTTTTCTCTTGCGAAATATGCTTCCTTCAGGTTGGCTCTGAAACCATGTTAATGTTTATGCCATTATTATAGTTCTTTGCATTTCAATAGATAAGAGCATCATAAGAACAAAATCACTGAGAAATACACATTCACAAGAGACACAGCATTTATCCTGGGAAACCCTCTAGGGGAAGAAAACCCAGCAAAAAATTCCTTATCATAAATTGCCAATATAATGTTCAAGAGATAACTCAAACCAATACAGATAGTCCTCTCCAAAAGATGTGCCACTCTTCTCCTTCTCTCTCACTGGTAAGTTGCAGCTTGCTTCTCAAGAATGAGCAAGTGTGTTGTGTGATAAAGTGAGGCGCTAGCCTCTCTATATATATAAGACTGGCATGTGTGAAGGGGCTTCACTAGCAGGGCTAACCTCTCACTCTGGGTGGGTAAACCCACCTTTAATTTAATTCTGGGTCTCAATAATAACTGTTGGGGCCGACTTCTTATTCTGCCTATTACAATTGTCCGATGACCAATCCGCAAAAGGGGATTTGGTCCTAATATAATTACTGACATGATTAATCCACAATGGGGATTAATCCTATAAATAAAATAACAATAATAATAAGAATACTCTTCGCACTTACATGATTTCAACAAAGAGTTATAGGGAAAATAAAGAGAAGATTATGAAGGCTCGGGAAGAGATACTTCAGAGCTTGAACATGTTGCAGAGGAAAGCCAATAAAGATTATGGCACAAAACAAGAAGCTAGTGCTAGACAAGTGACATCATATAGATCCCATAGATGAAAGGATGAGCATGGGAATGAAAGACAATCAAGGAGTATGCGTAGGTGCCATCATTCCCCAAATAAATCCATTAGGAGAGATCATGCAAGTTTAGGGCTAGGAAGCATCCCAATTGTGTCCCCCATAAGGAGGCAAAGGAGAAGGCTTGAGGGAGACATATTGCAAGGTGAAATCAGTAAAATCAAGCCACCTACCTTCAATGTTGAACATAGAAAGGGAGAAGAGGTTGAGGCTTGGATGTTGGAAATGAAGAAATATTTTCAGCTGCATGATTATCCCTCCAGAGTAGAAACAAGAATTACAACCTACCACTTGCAAGGAAAGGCAGCCATGTGGTGGGATGAGCTTAAGCAAGCAAAACACCTTGATGAGAGGAAACTCTCATGGAGGCAGTTCAAAGGATGTTTTCAAGAGAAATATTTTTTTGAGCATTATTATGAAAGGAAGATGTGTAACATCCCGCTCTTGCGAGCACATGTTATTGACTTATTCTTTGAGGACACTTGCATGCAAGTGATCCGGTTTTAGTATATGGTTGTCTATTTCGCTTGTGGATTCTTATGATGATGTTGATAGATTATGATTTATGTTGTTTTGATATTTATGTATTGACATATGCTATTGACGAGTTTCCCCTCAGTGTGCAGGACACTTAACAGATTGAGGATGTCGATGGCATCAATGGACCTCCTTCGACTTTGGATTGAGTCAGGGAGTGGATTTTATTGGTTTGAGTATTTCATTTATGCATATGTGACATATGATCCATTATATTATGATGTTTTTTAGGGATCATTGAYGGTGTTTTGTTGATGGATGCAGGCTAGTGATTGCTTTCTAATCTGAATCGCATAAGGAGTAAAGGGGCCATGCACAGAAACTAGATATTGAGGGAGAGGCGTGGCAGCATCCCTGACACATCCTACTAGCACTCTCGTCGTGCCTCRAATTTTAGGTTAACAACTACCTAGTTTGAGAGATCCACGATGTCATGAAGGCAGACTAAGACAGTCGCTTACGAGTATTTCTAAAGGGCGCGCAATAAGGCAGGGTCCTTATTCCTTAGAATCCCTTAGTCTCTCACAAGTTTGTTTGAATGGAGTATTGACTCCAAGGGTTGGAMAACTACCAAAACCAGTCAAAGGCGAGTGGCACCCTTGGAGCATGAAGTGTGTCTTGAAGGGCACATCGCATAATTTAAAATTTTGGGTCAAAGGCGAGTGGCACCATTGGAGCACGGAATGAGTCTTGAAGGGCACATCGCATAAATAAAAATTTGAATCAAAGGAAAGTGGAACCCTTGGAGCACGGAGTGCGTCTTGAAGGGCACGTCGCAAAATTAAAAATTGAGTCAATGAATCTAGGTGGCCTAGAAAAATTTGAGAGAATGTTAAACCTTGTAAAATCTTGAGCACTGTCGAATTAATTAATTAAAGAATGAATTTATTAATCATAATCCCTAAGATTCTAAGCCTTTGCAATTAAAAAATTAATTAAGCCTAAGTCTAAGTTAGTAAGAAGACTAAAAACTAAATTTACAAATTAACTATGAGTAGATGAAGTAAATCAATTTAAGAATTCAAGGTAAAGAAAATAAATCTAAAGATTGATTAATACATGTGTGCAAGTAATTACCAAATTGGAATTTAAGGTGAGAATGGAATAAAGCTAAAGAAATGGTTACGCATAGAAAGGAATCTAGAGTCTAGTTAACATTAGTCTAACTAGGAGAAGATTCATATTTTAAGTCAACTCGGTTTTAGAAAGGCGCCAGTCATTAATTGTAAATAAAGAGAATAAAGAGATAAATAGGAGTGATTTAAGGAGTGTGTTTAGGATGGGTGAGGGAAATTATTTTTTTTCAAAATAAAATGTGGATTTAATTGTGCAAATTGGGGAAAGGGTGACAAGTGTAAGGGGGGGGTAATTCTAAATTATTTTAATTAAAAAGAGAATTAATTGTGCAAGTGTGGGAAAATTCTATAAAACAAATGATTGAGATGAGAAAGAGGAGGACACTAGCTAGGAGTAATGTTATGCTGCATAAATTTGACTAGTTTTTCTTGTGAGAGTTGGGATACCCATCTTGAGAGAGAGTGGTGGCTCTACCTTGTGATGCGGGCTCGGAGCTAGAGGATTTATGGTTATGTGTGTATGTGTCTCCTTTGCAGCGCGGGAGGCTACGAGGGAAGAAGATTACCCCTAGCATTGGCTGGGAGGTATCGATGAAGTTTGGGGATTAGCAGGCATCGACAAGAGGGAGGTGCGCAAGACTCCAGATTGAAGATGAACTACACTCATTCGCCTTTTGGATTTACAGTATTTCAAGATAAAATTTGTATTGATATCTAATGGTTGTAATGTTTAAGTGCCCCTTTATATACTTATAGAATACATTTGATATTGGTTGTGCACTCAAATAAATTCCTCGTGAAACAATTTATTGATGAATTTACTGTGTGGAATATATGTAATAGTTGCTTTTGGTTCTGCCTCTATGATCAAGTTTTCAAAGAATGTATTTTGTATGTTGTCTCTTGTGAAGAAAATCGAAGTTCTTTTTCTTGTACGCAAACCTTAGGTTTTAAAAATTTTGAACTCTGTTAGTAGTAGCACCAACTACGGTAGGATCGTTCCTGGTTCCCAAGCGTTCTGAGTATTTAGAGAAGGGGATTTGGATTACTGTTTATGTGAATGTGTTTGCCCCCCTGGCGATTTTCTGCGTTGAGTTTTTAGTTTTTAAAAAAGAAAAAGAGTCATTTCCTCAGTCGCTACCTTACTGGACTCCAACCCGAATTCATCTCTGATTTTTGTCTAAAATTGTTCTGGGTTGTGTTGATCCATGCTTGTGCCAGCCCAACCAACCCAAACTTCACCTTAGATGTCTTCGTTGTTATTAAATTCGAATTTTCGAATTGAAGGGATGCGTTGAAGATCCCACCCGAGATCTCCCTTAGGAATTTTACTGTCAGCGATCTCCTTGGCACCAATACCTTCTCTATAACTACAAACAAACGGATGCGTTGAGATCCCACCCGAGATCTCCCTTAGCTGTTTTACTGCCAACGATCTCCTTAGCACAAGTACTTTCTCTAACTACCAGCAAACAAATCGACACCTGAAAACATATAAGGTTGTCCCTATGACCTTAAAGCTCATTTCCATGGCACAAACCCTAGATCCAGGATTTAATCAGTAAATTATCTTGTTATCTGCTTGCAACCCCACTTAATCCCGAAGTCTTCCGGAGCATTTCTATTTGTGAAAAGGAGAACACCGTGTTGAGAGATCTCTTACAGCGGGCGTACAGAAATTCGTGCAAAATTCAGTTCGATTATATGCTCGTTAAAGCCCAGTGATAAAGAAAACGATGAATTGGTGCAGGATTGAGTGTTCCAGAAAAATGGATATTCCCGTCTATAGCACTTCAGAAATCTGAGTGGTTGAGAGTCAATTTGCACTTTTGGCTGAACCAGTTTTACTTGGTACCCTCATCCTTCTACCGGTCTTAAAATTGGAACTGAGACCCTTTGCGCGCCATCCTTGATTGTTCGCACAGTAATACACGTCTTCCCTCGCGCTAGTTACCACAGACCTTTATTGCTATTGTTATCGGGTGATCTCGAACCATTTAGTCGGGGTTCCCAGCTCGAGATCTCTCACAGTGTGTTGAGTTGCATTAATTGAGACTTGATTACAGCTCGAACTCAGTGGAATTCTGAGTGAAACTCAGTGGAATCCATTTTGGTATTGAAGTTATTGATCTGTCATGCTCATCCCAGATAGATGGCAATTTATGACCGATTATTGAGTCATTGAAGACGATCTGCAATATTCTTGTGGCACCTTATCCAGTGATTGGGTATTCTTGTAATACTTAAGGAAAATATTTTTAATTGGCGAGTATCACATATCCTTAGGTTTGAAAGTTAACAATTTATCTAGAGGATGACAATAATTGTTTTTACAGTAGTAGCCTTAAGGAGAAGGTGATTTATCTAGTTGCATAATTATTGTCTGTTTGTACTCTTAAGATTAGGAGGTTAGACTGGTATAAGATTCATTGAACAATTAATTGATATTTATAAATGATCTTTATTTGGTTTATAGATTGATACGTAACGTAAGTAGGGTTAAATTAATGTATGGTTTGACAGGATACATCCTCGCATGGGTTCTCATAATGAGTATGAAATTGGCATTCCCTTGCATGCTCCTCGAAGATGCCCATTAAAATTAGATGTATAGTTATGCTAATTGGGATTAAGTTTGTATTGCACTCTTGATTTATTTATCTATATGAATATCCTATTTCTCCAAACACACTTGGTTGCTTGAAAAATGATAGGGTTTAGTACAATATCATGTTGCGCCTCTAAACCTTATTGATGTATGGTTGAATTAGTAACTAGAGTACCATTGCTCAATTAAACCTTGTTGGTGTTGATTAAATTTGAGTAAATAGATTCTCCTACGCCACGAATAATATTGATGTATGATCGATTGAGTACTTAGATTACCTTTGCACCATGAAATAATTGATGGTTTATCTTGTGCCATGAATTTTAATGTGATACATGATTGGTTAAATGATTAGATTGCTTGTGCGCCATGAAATAATTGATGGTTTCTCTTGTGCTGTGAATTTTAATGTGATGCATGATTGGTTAAATTATTAGATTACCTTTGCGCCATGAATTAATTGATGGTCTCTCTTGCGCCATGAATATTAATGTGATGTATGATAGGTTAATGATTAGATTACCTTGGGTCATGAAATAATTGATGATTTCTCTTGCGCCATGAACATTAATGATGTTGATTGATTGAGCTAGTTGGTTTTTTATTGTTAGTGGGATTTAAACACCTCCTTGTTCCTCAAAACAGTCACCAGCCCTGAGACCTTAAGTGGTCAAAATCAATCAGATGAATCATGGGCTTGAGCATTGCTTATGTGTCGTGGAGGTCCTAACCTTGCAGGGTAGGTTGGGTGGGTAGTCATTTTAATATTCAGTATTTAGTTGATTGTTTATAAATTGCCTCAAGTTGATTGTGATGTGTTGAGCTACGTTGCTATTTATGTTTATGTGTCGTTATCCTTTATGTTGATGCATTGGTTGCATCGTTATTAATTACAATGATGATTATCTTGTAATGATTTTACTTATGATGTCGTAGATTATGCACGGTTATGAATTGTATGTTGACGTTAATTTCCTAATGCTTTAAAGCAAAACAAAAAAAAACAATTTACCTATTGTGCTTCACTTTCCTAGTCGTAACAGAGGGGGGCTTACATATGGTATTAGAGCAGGTTCAAACCTGGGACTTGGGAATAATTACACCTTCCACTATATTTGAAAACTTTATTATTAACATATTGCTAATTACAATTGAATATTGTCTATGTCGATGATCCTGGATAGAGGACACCATGGAGGTAGACGACATGGTGCTAGGGGAAGAGGTGTGATGCCTCCCGTACAATCCACTTCGGAGGGGTATAATGATGCAGGAGCATCACTCTAAGCCAGCTACGCGCCATCCAATTAGCACATCAAAGTGCACATTCAATGGAAGGAGAGGGGCGCAGCCCTCTCGTTTTTCAAATTTTGAAAATGTATTAAATGTTTGTAAGGCTGGTAGAGCCAAGTCGTGTGTTTGAGCATGGTGTAGTTAGAGTCGCCTTAATGGCTGACATGTTGATGGGGATCTAGATCCGATTCGGATTAGATGGCCCATTCAATGTAATTCATTGTAATTAATGAGAGTTGGTGAGGATGGAGGGAAGCACTCGAGGAGCCCCCTTTTTGTAAAAAGATCCTTTGTATCTGTAGGAGTTAGTCGGTAGAGGGTAGAAGAGAGAATAGGGAGAAGAGAAGAGCCGAGACTCTGTTGCAGTCCGAGCTCGAACACATTGTAATCAAGCATTCTTAATTAATACAAACAGAGCAGCTTTTCATGTATGTTGTTGTTCATGTGTTTATGAGTTCATGAATGAACATCTTTATGTGTTGATTATATGTTGTAGATGTATGTTTAGTTCCATCTGCAGGAGATAGATAGATTTCCCTATCTGTTGAGTTCTTTGATTTTCAAGTTTGGGTTCTTTGTGGCTTCATGCAAGAGGTTGCATTACTTAATACTGCGGGTTCTGTAAGCCAGTGCAAGGAGTGCACTTCTGAATTCTGTAGAATTTCAGACAAAGACGTTCCAGGAGGGCACACCAGCTGTAGTCATTGAATCAAGGAAGAATCCTCAGGTTTGTTGAACACCTTGAAGGAGAAACTGTGCAGAGAAGAGCACGGAGAGGAGGAGCATAATTGCTGAGAATGATGTAAAGGCTCTTCCAGGAGGGCATTGAGAAAATGCACATGATGCATTGAGCCAGTGCATAGAATGCACTTCTGAATTCTGCGGAATTTGGACAGAGTTGTGCCAGGAGGGCACACCAGAGGAAGTATTAGACCCAGGGAGAAACCTCAAGGTTGTTGAATACCTTGGAGGTGATACTGTGCAAAGGAAGGCACAGAGATAACAGAACGTCTGAGGTTCTGTAGAGCTCTTCCAAGAGGGCATTGAACAAGTGCATAGAGTGCACAGGAGAACTCTATTTCGAGTTCAGAGAGAAGACAGAATCACTGAGGATCTTGGAGAACTCTGTCAGGTGGGCATTAAGTTGGTGCAAGAGTGCACAGAAGGACTCTTTTTGAGTTCTGTTGGGAAGAGAAGTGTCAAGGAGAGACACTTACAGAGTTACTGAATACTCTGTTGAACTCAGCAAGGAGGGATTGAGGAAAAGGTCGTCAGGAGGACACCAGATTTCCCTTTGAGGACATAGAAGGGCGAGTCCCCTAGAGGCTCGGGGAAAAAAAGCTCAGGACGGATAGCACAGTTGTGTGCAGGGACCTTGCAAGGAGTGCAAAGGTCGTGAAGCCTTTTAGGTTTCAGAGTGAACAAGCTCAGGAGGGATAGTGTTCCTAGAACGTAGGCGATATCCAAGGGAATCGAGCTCGTAGAGGAAGCAAAGGTCGAGGCCTTTGAAACTTTGAAAATATTCCAAGAGGAAGGGAGGAAGCGCATGCTTAGGGAGGAGTAACAACTACCGTTGGATTAGTAGCGCAGATAACCGTTGATAACAAGATCAGGCGAAACTACATGGAGGATAAACCCATAGAGGTGGCATAGTGGAAGAGCTGAAACAGACGGTGGAGACACTTCGTGGAAGAAGTGCGAAACGCCGTGAGCCATTGGATGAGAAGCAGCAGGAGCCACTGAAACCCTTTGGAGTGGGATTTCGGCATTTCGGCATTTCGGCATTTCGGGGTTCGGCATTTTGAAAATCTCGATGACAAGGAGCTAGGGCACTTTGCATTGAAAACCCCAAAGTTGCAAAACGCGACGTGTCCTTGGAGCAGGGTTGTGGTCACGGAGGAAGCAGCCATTTCAGAGCTCAGCATTTTGGCATTTCGGGGCCCGGGAGATCGAAGGACCAAGAACCGTCTACAGCCGGAATCGTGGAATCACGAATTCCAAAATCCCGAATAGTGGACCGTGGTCATGGGTAGATTTCAGCATTTCGGGAATTCAGGGATTCAGACACTGGGGATTGGAAAGACAGAGAACAGTGGGAGCGCTTGCATCGTGGTTTCCCGAATCGCGAAAGCCGGTAGCGCTTTGTCGTTAAGCCTTTTCGGCATTTTGGGACCCGGATGTTCGAGAGACCAAGAGTCGGGAGACGTGGAGTCCCGACTCGCGAAATCGCGAAGCCCCGAAAACATTCGGAGGAAATAGCACGAGCTAGAGCCATTGAGCCCGTTTCAGCATTTCGGCATTTCGGGGTTCGGGAAGTAGAGAAGGCAATGACTTTGGAATCGAGAGTTTCGAAATCCCGGTTTGCAAAGTCTCGAAAAGATCTAAGCCCATTTCGGCATTGAGCCATTTCGGGAATTTGGGGAATGGAGTGACCAGTAGTTTGGGTTGCTACGTTTCAAACTCCCGGTTACCGAAATCCTGATACTACCACAACGTCGTGGTCATGTGGAGGCAAAGCTCGCGCCTAGTGCTTGTTCACACAGGTGGGGTTTACGAAGGACTTGTGGATCGAATTTGTGGGGTTCCAGTGAGGGCCCGAAAGAACTATTTCAGTTCTGTAGATTTGAAAAAGAACGATCCTGTGTGGATCTCGACCTGAGGGCAGGGGGTCTGCATCAGAGTGGTATCAGAGCGGGAATTCGCTTGTATCCTATAGGCTAAAGGAAGATGGGGATACTCTCAGGCGTAGAGTGATCCATAAGTTTTCCAGGTGGGCCGATAGAGGATGAAGATGGCTACTGAAGGCCATGGGCTTGGTCACAGGGAAGACCGCAAGAAGTAGAGAAAAGATGAGATGGATAAAGAACTCGCTGAGGTGAGAGCGAGGATGGAGGATCTTGCACTATGAATGCAGCAGGATGCAAAGACGCATTGGGTGTAGGAATAGACTCTAAGGAGGAAAGCAAAGTGGCCAGTCAAGAAATTGTTGGCTAGAGGACAACAAAGGCTGTTGAGGAGATCGCCGAGGTATGTGAAAAGCCTCAGAGCCACAGAGAAGATGGTTCATGCCTGTGAACCAAAAGTTGGGAGAAATCTCAGTGATGATGGAGAGGAGAGATCGAGCAGAGATCTCATAGACTGCCAAGTGGGCAGAGATGGACTTTCAAATTGCCAGGTGGGCAATAGAAAGAGATCAAGTGAAGGTCTCATATACTGCCATGAGGGCAGTGCTGAAAGTTCAAATTGCTAGGAGGGCACTGAGATGGGATCGGCTGATCTCATAGACTGCCAGGTGGGCAGCAAAAAATTCCCAAACTGCCAGGTGGGCAAGGGAGAGGGGATGAGATTGTCTGAAAGTCTTAGGGACTCAGGAGTGAGTTCAGGTCAGCAAGGAGTGTTAAGAAGTGAAGATTCATGTGGTTTTGCAGACCATGTGAATGAAGATGATGACAAGTTAGAAACTTGTACCATCCAGAAGGAAGATCAGAAGAGCATTTTGATGATTGGAGGGATAAATGTATTCCTACCATATAGCCCAGTTGAGGCCAAGGAAGATGTTGCGGGTGCAGCAACAGTAGAAGGATAGTCATCTGTGACTGTCAAAGAGATGGAGTAGATATCAGAAGCTTCCCAAGGAAAAGAAGAGGAGCACACAGTTGAGATGCTCACTCCATGGGAGAAGGAGTTGGAGATGCTGGAGGATTGGTTGAACCATCCAGAGCTAGTAGATGACTGTAATGAGGAGACAGTCATGCAGATGTTAGCAGAGGAGCATTTCGAGGAATCGCTCAGAATTTTCAGCCAGGGAGCTGAACAGTTGATGATGACTGCAATGTTGAGGCATGCAGCAATAGATGAAGGAAGATTCCAGTTTGAGGAGCAGCTGGAGAAAGCTATAATTCAACCAGCACAAGGAGAAATGGTAGAAGAAAGTCTGTCAAAGAAGGTGACTTAACAACAGATCAGTCAAGAAGATAAGACTGCAGAGTTGAATTTTGCAGTAAGGTGGCAAGTTGATGCCACAGAGGAAGAAGATGGCATGGGAAATCTAGTTGATCTACCCATTTTCAGGGAAGGAGTGCAGTGGAGCAGGATGCAAAAGGAGAACCAGCCATGGGAGCATCTGGATGAGATAATTGAGGAGATCAGAAGGCTAATGTTGAGGTCAGTAGCAGAAACTGCCAGTGAGGAGAAGCTAAGTAGAGGAGAACATGCCATAGCAGTAGGGAAACAGATGCAGCAGCAGTAGCGAAGCAGTGGAGCAGATGGACAGCTTCAGAGAATTGTTTGGGATCCAAGTGGATTTCGACAGCCATGCTGGTAAGCTCATGAGCAGGAGCTCATGAATTTTTCACAGCAGAGGAGTATGATGCAGGAGCATCGCTCCAAGCCAGCTACGCGCCATCCAGCCAGCACATCAAAGCGTGCATTCAATGGAAGGAGAGGGGCGCATCCCTCTCATTTTTCAAATTTTGAAAATGTATTAAATGTTTGTAAGGCTGGTAGAGCCAAGCTATGCCTTTGAGCATGGTGTAGTTAAAGTCGTATTAATGGCTAACATGTTGATGGGGATCTAGATCCGATTCAGATTAGATGGCCCGTTCAATGTATTTCATTGTAATTAATGAGAGTTGGTGAGGATGGAGGGAAGCACTCGATGAGCCCCCTTTTTGTAAAAAGATCCTTTGTATCTGTAGAAGTTAGTTGGTAGAGGGTAGAAGAGAGAATAGGGAGAAGTTTTAATCAGGCATTCTTGATTAATACAAACAGAGAAGTTTTTCCTACATGTTTTTGTTCATGCGTTTATGAGTTCATGAATGAACGTCTTTATGTGTTGATGATATGTTGTAGATGTATGTTAAGTTCCATCTGCAGGAGATAGATAGATTTTCCTATATGTTGAGTTCTTTGATTTTCAGGTTTGGGTTCTTTGTGGCTTCATGCAAGAGGTTGCATGACAGAATACTACAGGTTCTGTAAGCCAGTGCAAGGAGTGCACTTCTGAATTCTGTGAAATTTCAGACAAAGATGTGCCATGAGGGCGCACCAGCTATAGTCATTGAATCAAGGAAGAATCATCAGGGTTGTCGAACACCTTGAAGGAGAAACTGTGCAGAGAAGAGCACATAGAGGAGGAGTAGAATTGCTGAGAATTAGCACGAGCCCCGCAAAATCATGAAGCCCCGAAAAAATTTGGAGGAAATAGCACGAGCCAAAGTCGTTGAGCCCGTTTCGGCATTTCGGCATTTCGGGGTTTGGGAAGTAGAGAAGGCAATGACTTTGGAATCGAGAGTTTCGAACTCCTGGTTCGCGAAGTCCTGAAAAGATCTAAGCCCATTTCAGCATTGAGCCATTTCAGGAATTCGGGGAATCGAGTGACCAGTCGTTTGGTCTGTTGCGTTTCAAAATCTCGGTTACCGAAATCCTGATATAGCCACAACGTCGTGGTCGTGTGGAGGCGAAGCTCGCACCTAGTTCTTGCTCGCACAGGTGGGGTTTCCGAAGGACCTTTGGATCGAATTTGTGGGGTTCCAGTGAGGGCCTAAAAGAACTATTTTAGTTCTGCGAATTCGAAAAAGAACGATC
>JASDQU010737244.1:132616-145327 GCA_032191745.1 Picea mariana | reverse complement strand
TTGTATTGAGGAGAATAGGAAATTTATCACATTCAGTTTTGCATGAACAACAAGGAGGGAGAAGGAAAAAGAGCATTATGGCTAAACTATGAAGGTTGGGCAAATTTTGGAGCATGCTAGAGAGTTTTTTTAGCATATTGGAGCTGGAAATTGAAGATCTAGGTTGTCAGGCCTGAAGAGTGAAATCTTGTGTGAGTTTCACTATAACAACAAGTGTTGTTGTTCTTTTTTATGGTAGTTTTTCTGGTAGCAAGCTGCCCTGAGTTTCCAATAGATATATTCCTAGTTAATTGTGCTAGAGAGACACTGATAAATGAATGGGACACCTGAGAGACTAAGAGTAGTGAAGGGGTACATTCCTTGGGTTGGGAAGATCAAGAGGAAGAGAGATGGAGGGAATTCAAGATAGTTGTAGGAGAATACCAGTGGGTTGTGGATTTAGAGATGTGAGTGGACTATTAGAGGCAGCCTTCTCTTGTGGATTCCTAGCCCCAGCTCGGGGGCGACTTAATATTGAGATTTGAAACAATGGGTCTATGGTTTGGTGGAACTTCCTTCCCAAGCAATTGTTTGCACAAACATTTTAAAAGATAAGTGTTTAATTATTTTCTCAGTTTCTCTTATGAGTTTATGGTTGTGTTTTACCATCTACATGAGAATTATTTTTATGGGTTGTTTTAGATGATTTTTTTGGATGCATTATCTTCTTTTAGAATGTTGTAGATGAATTTGGTTTTGGGTGTCAGATTTTAGTTAAATGTGTGTTAAATTCGCAACTGGTAATCTACAAGAATTAATTAGCCAAAGAAATTTTTGAATTTATGTGTTTTTCTGTGAATAATGTTCCCTTGTTAAGTTGGGGACCCTTACAATTGATCTTTAGCCTGGAACCTATGGGTCCTTAGGCTAGATCATATATATGGGGTTTCCCTCTCTTGTAAGATTGGAGTTTTCCTGAACAGGGATTTTGATGCACAAGGATAGGGTTAGGGTTACTGTTGCTCTGGTGCACTTGGTCGCCCCTGTAGGGGCTCAATGAATCCAAGCGAGGGAGGGCTATGAGGCCCCTCCTACAGTGAGGCGATGATGCATGGAAACAATGGAGGGGGTTCCAGGCACCCCACATTCGAGCCTCCCCCAAATCTTTGCACACAACTACTATACGAGGGCACATTCAAGTACAAAGAGATGGATATCGATTCAGGGAAAAAATCGACAACAACAAGCACGTCATGGCCATGGCTACCTGGAAAATGCATTCCTCAGGTGCCACAAGCCCCGAAATACATCATAAGCACACCCTGGATTGAGGAACAGAAGCAATATATGAGATTCTATGCCTTAGTGGGCAAATTTTTAGGGCTCTAACCCTCTGAACGCGATTTAGTAAAATGGATACATTAATGGTGGAAGCCCAAGGAACATTATGATCTACAACTGGGTTCCAAGGGATTATTCACCATAATCCTGCATAACTTAGAAGATAGAAATCGTATTTTTGATGGAGGGTCATATTTTTTCAACTCAACGGGGATCTTCTTGAGGTTTTGGACTGAGAAGTTCAACCCTAAAATGGGGGACTTCACGCATGCCCCGGTATGGATAAGGTTATACTCTTTTCAGCATGAGTTCTGGTTGGAAGAGGTATTGGTAGGCATAGGCAACACCATTGGAGTGTATGTCAAATCCTCGGAGGCCACGAAACAAAGAACATACACCTCCTATGAGCACATTTGTGTCTACCTGAACATCGCCAAGCCGCTCCCAGGATCTATTTTCGTAGAGTATCATGATGAGGAATGGTTGAAAACCATTGACTACGAACATATTCCATTCAAATGAAGAAAATTTCATGAGCATGGGCATGTCTTCAGGGACTACCCCCTCAATGCAACAAGCAAATATGGTAACCCAAAAGCCAGCAAAAACAAAGAGCACTTCATTCAGGTGCCCAGAAGGCACAAACAAGGAGTACGAAGACAGGTAGCCCAGGCAAATAAATATCTAACCACCAGCAATCAATATGAGATTCTGCAACACCAACCGAAGAACCTGACAACCTCACAAGCTCCGCCTACAGAGAAAACACCCCGACAAACAGGGAAAGGGTAAGCAGAGGAGACCCAAGATCCGACCCTAACTACTCCCCCAACTTTCTCCAACACTACAGTCGTGGAATAAATAGAAATCGAGGATGGAGATGCTGAGATGGATCTAGATGAGCAAGAACTGGCGAGCGTTGACCTAGAACACGCTTATCGGCACCAGAAACTCTATACCATACCCCCAGACCAGTTAAGAAAATTCCACAAGGTATTCCTTAACTCCTCAGCAATATCCACCGCCAGATCTAGTGTGGGCTTGGGAATACAAGGAAATATGCATAAGGAACAGCACAAAACCTAGAAGCACGAAAAGAAAAGGGGAAGAAAATCAACTAGAAATCTCATTCAAGAGAGAGGGCACTTCATGGTTAACTCTGGTTAGATCCATCTCATCTCAGAAATATTCCCCCCCCCCCTCCCCTCTCCATCCTCATCATGAATATCATCTATTGGAATATAATAGGTCTTAATGGTCATACTAAACAAAAGCTGCTATGGGACATGATCATAGCAGAGAAACTAGACATAATGATTCTCCAAGAAACAAAATCCGCCACTGAAGATGTGGACAAGCTCCTCCCCTGATGTTGGAAGAAAGGGAAATGGATCTATACGATGGCCACGGGCACAGTCGGGGGTCTGGCTCTACTTTTGAATCCAAGCTTAGTCACTTTGGAAAAAAAAATCACAACTAAATGGTCCATTTCGGCAGCCTACCGACTCATTGGCTCCAACAAACCAGGATACCTTACAAACGTCTATGGACCCGCCATTTCAAGGGATAAGAAAGCCTTCCTTCGGAATCTGGATTACTCGGATACCCTAACCAAGGGGAACATGTGGATATTGGGAGGAGACTTCAATATGATCCACAATCTGGAAGATAAAATGGGGGGAACACAACGTCTGGAAGTAGAATCCGGATATTTTTAGAACCTCATAGACATATCAAACCTCATCAACATAGAAACCTCAAATGAGACCTTCACCTAGACAAATCTAAGAACCGGATCCCATCAAATAGCTTGCAGGATGGATCGATTTCTTCTCTCGGACTCCTTCATGTTGGAGGGCACAGCTCTGCAAACGTGCATACTTGATGTCCATGGATCAGACCACTGGCCTATCCAACTGTGGTTGACTATAC
Source organism: Picea mariana (assembly GCA_032191745.1). Lineage (NCBI taxonomy): Eukaryota > Viridiplantae > Streptophyta > Pinopsida > Pinales > Pinaceae > Picea > Picea mariana. Next base: position 142,075 of record JASDQU010737244.1, on the reverse strand, counting down.
CTACCACCCTAGTCTGAAAACCCTTTAGGATGGAAGAGTTTTGGCTTAGTCACCCAGACTTTCAACAAAAGGTCCACACTTGGTGGAGGGAGGCGACGATACCTTATGGTTCCAAGATGTACGGATTCTAGAAAAAACTTAAAAACTTTCAGCAGAAGCTCAAGACTTGGAACAAACACACCTTCAGCAACATCTTTGAAGCCCAAAAGAAACTAACGGACCAAATGGGCATTGTTCAAAGCCAAATCTGCGAGCAGGGGATTTCTGAGGACCTCATAGATCAGGAAGTAGCAATAAGCCAAAAACTTGAAGAAAGAAAAGCCTTAGAAGAGATCTTGTGGCGACAAAAGTCTCACATCCAATGGCTCAAGGAGGGTGACTGAAACACCAAGTTATTCCATAGGTCTACCCTTCAAAGAAGACACACCAATCGCATCACTCAGTTAATCTCAAACAATGGGAAAATCATCCAATCCCATGAGGATCTAGAGGAGTTGGTCACCTACTACCAAAAAGTCTTGATAGAACCTCAGAAGGACAGATCTCAAGCCATCACCAAGGTCACGCAGCACATACCCTCTTTAATCATGGAGGAGCAGAATGTTGCCCTGCTTTGGCCCATCACACTCGAGGAAGTATACTAGGTGCTCCAGGACACCCCCAAAGGTAAAGCCTTGGGACCAGATGGCTTCACCACCAAGTTCTTCCACCATTGTTGGCACATGATTAGAGACGAGGTTTGTGAAATCATCGAAGTTTTCAGGGTCTTAGGTCAGGTTCTCCCCACCCTCAATGCAAATTTCCTCACCCTCATTCCAAAATAAGAGCTTGTCAGCCATCCTAAGAAATTCAGACCAATCGCTCTCTACAACATCATCTACAATATTTTAACCAAGGTTATAACAAGAAGACTCAAGCCTATCCTCCCCCTTATCATATCACTGGATCAATCAGGTTATGTGGAGGGCAGACAAATATTGGACAGTTTCATCTTAGCGCATGAAGTGATCCACTCCCTGCAGAAGACCTGCACTCCAGGTATGCTCTTAAAACTAGATCTCTCTAAATATTTTGACAAGTTAAGTTNGAAATCATCGAAGTTTTCAGGGTCTTAGGTCAGGTTCTCCCCACCCTCAATGCAAATTTCCTCACCCTCATTCCAAAATAAGAGCTTGTCAGCCATCCTAAGAAATTCAGACCAATCGCTCTCTACAACATCATCTACAATATTTGAACCAAGGTTATAACAAGAAGACTCAAGCCTATCCTCCCCCTTATCATATCACTGGATCAATCAGGTTATGTGGAGGGCGGACAAATATTGGACAGTTTCATCTTAGCGCATGAAGTGATCCACTCCCTACAGAAGACCTGCACTCCAGGTATGCTCTTAAAACTAGATCTCTCTAAATATTTTGACAAGTTAAGTTGGGAGTATATGCATTCAATGCTCCTTTCCTTTGGCTTTGACCCCTCTTGGGTATATTGGATCATGAACCTCACCTCTTCTACCTTCTTCTCAATCCTTGTCAATGGTGTCCCTTCTCTTCCTTTCTCCCCCACTAGAGGAATCAAGAAAGGATATCCCCTGTCCCCGTTCCTCTTTATTATCATGGAAGAAGGTCTCATCCAATCCATCCAGGTGTCCATAGCAAACAAATCATTGGAATTCCCTCCTATGCATGGCATCAATCCGTCGATCTCTCACAGCCAATTTGTCAATGACACTCTGATGATGGGTTCCCCCATAGTCATGTAGGCCCACTCCTTTCTCTCCATACTTCAAAATTTTTGTGATACCTCAGGCATGGAAATCAACAAGGACAAGTCCCAGATCTTCTTTTTCAACACCCTGGTTCCGATTCAGAGCCACATCTCTGAAATCTTGGGGTTCTCCTGAAGCTCCCTTCCATCCAAATACCTAGGCATCCCCCTATTGGAAAATGCCCTCAGGAATAGTTCGTGGAAAAACCTCCTCACTTCCTTCTCAAAAATACTCTCCTCTTGGACCTACCGAGCTCTCAACCTCCCCAATCGCCTCATTCTCCTTAAGTCTATGCTGCAAGCCTTACTGGTTTATACTTTCTCATCCCTAGCCACCCCTAACTTTGTCCTTAATGATATCAAAACATTGCAAAGAGAAATTATCTGGAAAGGCCTCAAAACAGGGAAAAAGCTAGCGCTGATCAGTTGGGAAAATCTTTGTAGACCTAAGGCTCAAGGGGGTCTGGGACTAAGGAACCCTTCAACCATGAAAAAAATCTTACATGCCAAGATCTGGTGGAGATGGCTGAAAATGCCTCAAGACCTTTGGGCCAATCTCTGGAGAAAAAAGTACACTCCTCACACAGCGAAAAGAAACCTGATCAGATGGAACAGAGACAACCCAAGCTCCCTAATATGGAAAATGACCAAGAAGAATCAACAACTTGTAATCAATCACACCTTCTGGGAAATCTGTAATGGTCAAACAACCCTCTTATGGAAGGATTCGTGGCAATAGTTACCTATTTTAGAGCAAGAAGCCTGGGCTGACACCTTCAGCACCCTAGCTACGCAAGAGGGACTAACAAAAGTGGCAGACTACTAGAAGGACAATTCAGTGGAAACTACCTTGAGATGCTGGAAATATACGGGAGAGGACCTGCATATAGAGGTACAGGTGGATCTTCAGCCTTGGCATAACACTATCAATGCATGGAAAATCCCCATTCTAACAAGAAAGGACATCCTACGATTGGGACATTCACCAAGGGGCACCTTCAACATCCAAGAGGCCTACGACATCAAGACTCACTCTGATCTTTTCCCCCCGAGGAAAGCTTGGAACAAAATCTGGTCCCTAAATCATTGGCCAAAAAGCATTCTCACCTGGGACAACCTCACTAAAAGGGGGTTCATAGGCCCGTCCATTTTCCTACTTTGTAGGGAGGAGGAAGAAATAATTAATCATCTCCTTAACATCTTCCCTTACACCACCCAAGTCTAGGATCAATGTGTGATAATCATGCACACTTCATATCGAAAAAGGGACAGCATCAGCACCACCATCGAAGATTGGAGAGATGTGACTTTCCAGTCACCTATTCTCAACCATATATGGAAATTGCTCCGAGGCTTCATCCTTTGGCAAATATGGAAGGAAAGAAATAGAAGGATATTTAGGAACGACCAGCTCCCTTGGAAACATTGTTGGAATCAAAGTTGCCACAAAGTTTTGGAAACAATCATGCTACAACATTGGACCGAAATGGACCTAAGTTGCCCAATTCAGGAACAAATCATCTTGAGGTATTCAAAATTCAACCTAGTTCAGGGCCCGCCCCTTGCTCCTCAGACTCAATCCATCAGGGAAAGCCCCACTCATTGGTCCCCCCCTCCGGATGGCTTTATCAAATTCAAACTTGATGGAGCCTCCAAGGGAAACCCGAGGCGGCTGGATTTGGAGTGGTTTTATGAAACCACCAGGGAAACATTCTTCTCATGACTGCAGGCAACTTAGTCTAGACCACAAACAACATTGCAGAATTATGGGGGCTCACCAGAGGCTTGCAACTGGCCATTGAGAACAACTTCACCAAGCTGATTATGGAAGTAGACTCACAAATCATTCTCAATCTCTTTCGAAAAATCCTGAATGGCATTGACCTAGAGCGAATCTCTCCATGCTAGTGACTTTCTCATGATCTAAGGACAATTGTGAATCTTATTCGGCCCAATCAGGCCTTCATCCTCTCTCATGTAAGGAGGAAGGTGAATCATATTGTTGACAAATTGGATAACATTGGAATGAACTGGGAAGGACCAGAGCTACTCTACCAAACCTCCATCAACCTGACACACCCCATACTTCAACAATGCAAGGATAAAGCTAAAGCCATCGACAACTCCCCGGATGGGGAGCCATTGTGGGACAAATGCCACCAGGAGAGGGCAAGAAGTGCCAACATGGCGATGGCCATGTGACAGGAGCGTGTCACACCCTCCTGCCACCCACTTGTATTTAAGCCAAGCTCGCGTAGGCCTAGGCACCATTACTCTCAGTGCGCCTGGCCTAAGCTCGATATATTTTCAATGGCTCAGATCCATGAATTCTAATTTACTCTGCTCATGCGCATTTGCCTCCTTCAACATTCGCGACACCATGACTTTTACCAGATGCATTTGCAGAGGTTCTCTTCCAAGGCCGATATCTCCTGCAACCTACACTCCCACTTGCTACACCTTCACTACCTGTGCTTCCTTCTAACACTTGCATTTCCCCTCAGTTTCCTAGGCATGTTGAGACAAAGGGGGAAATCCAAGCATGGATCGGCCTGGCAGCCAATCTGATCGGGTGTAGTTCTCCGACCCCCACCTGCACCATCTCCTAACTCATCACCTGCTTCACCTTCATCGCCATATTCTCAGTCGCAGTTAGGACAAATCCCTAACAACCTCTCATCCCTCTCTTCACCCTCCACAAGCTGGCTGGAATGGTTTGCCATCTCTGGAAATTCCACAGGTTTTAACCTGGGGCCCTCATATGATTTGGCCTCCACCTCGCTACCTCTTCCTGCAATTCCACCGAACTCACCAGTGAATGCAACAGTCCAACTAGATATCTCAATCAGACAGCCTTACCTGGGAGCGCAACCAGATTTCCTTGGACCTCAAACTGGGCCTCACTCTTTCTCAGACTTAGTACCTGGCTCACAATTGCAGGACAACCTTGCAATTCTGCAGGATCTAGTCTTTGAATTGCGGCAAGGCCTGGACGACCTTCAGTTCCTAATGGAATTCCTAGATGGGAAGACTTCAATGCTCCTGCAACTACTCTCAACTCTGCAGGGGTATTGTCACTCAACACCAAGAGCGGTTGAGGCCACAGGGAGTGGAAATGGAGATGACTCAGGGGTTGGATGTAATATACCAGATATAAAAAGTATGCAGAGCAGAAATAAAATGCTAGAAATGGCAGAATAATAGCAATATAACCAGAACAATCACCACAATAGCACTGAAATGATATAAGAACAACAACAGAAATATCACTTTGATTCTGAAAGCAATGTTCACAGGCCTCTTTGAGGGGGCAACCTCTAGTTGAGCAGTGCTCTATTACAATATTTTCCAAGCTAGGGTTCTCATGCCCTCGACTCCTATTTATACTAAATATGTCTATTAAAAGAAGCATCTAGAGGAAGATCCTTCTAGAAGCAAAAGCTTCTATTAGGTCTTCTTACATCTGCCTTATTCTATTTTATTGAAAGGCCTTATTAATATTGACTTTTATTACATTTGAATACATTGTTCTACCTATGTGCGAGTTAGGACCCTAACATGTTCACCCCCTTAAAAATAGCCTTCTCCTCAAGGCTTGAGATGAGGAAATTGCTGTAGAATGGTAGCTCGTTCGCAAGTGGCATCTGCTGGAGTTGTATCTTTCCACTGGACTAGCACTTCCTTGATGGTTCTCTGACTTAGGCGNCCTATTTATACTAAATATGTCTATTAAAAGAAGCATCTAGAGGAAGATCCTTCTAGAAGCAAAAGCTTCTATTAGGTCTTCTTACATCTGCCTTATTCTATTTTATTGAAAGGCCTTATTAATATTGACTTTTATTACATTTGAATACATTGTTCTACCTATGTGCTAGTTAGGACCCTAACATGTTCACCCCCTTAAAAATAGCCTTCTCCTCAAGGCTTGAGATGAGGAAATTGCTGCAGAATGGTAGCTCGTTCGCAAGTGGCATCTGCTGGAGTTGTATCTTTCCACTGGACTAGCACTTCCTTGATGGTTCTCTGACTTAGGCGACTCTCACACTGGTCCAAAACTGCTTCTGTCTGTAGCCAAATGGATCCTTCTTCAGCTAGCTCGGGAAGCTTGGTTTGAATTTGGCACTTAGCTCCAATCACCTTCTTTAAGCATGAAACATGAAAAACAGGATGTAGCTTCGAATGGCTGGGAAAAGATAACTGATAGTCTACTTGTCCCACATGCTTGAGAATGGTATAAGGACCATAAAATTTGGGCGCTAGCTTCTGACAATGCTCAGCCTTGAGGGAAGTTTGCTTGTAAGGTTGCAGTCGAAGAAACACATGATCCCCTTCTGCAAATTGACATTTAGAGTGACCTTGATCTACTTGTTGCTTCATATGATTCTGTGCCATGACCAAATTCTCTTTGAGGGTACGAAGAATAGTCTCTCGAGCTATAAGTGTTTGGTCAACCGCCTGGACCTACGAGGCACCCGGTAAGTATGAGAGAATTGAAGGTGGCTTATGTCCATATACCGCTTCAAAAGGAGTTATACATGTAGCTATATGGTATGAAGTGTTGTACCACCATTCAACTAGGGGTAGCCATTGAGCCCACTGATTTTTCTTTTCCGAGGAAAAACACCTCAAATATGTTTCCAAACACTTGTTGACAACTTTCGTTTGGCCATCAGTCTGGGGATGATAAGTTTTGCTGAGATGCAATTCGATGCCTTGTATCTTGAACAGTTCTTGCCAAAAATTGCTTATGAAAGTTGGGTCGCGATAAAAAAAATAGAGTGTGGCATGCCATGAAGGTTGAAGACCTGATCCATGAAAATTTGAGCCACTATGGATGCTGTAAACGGGTGTTGAAGGGTGCAGAAATGAACATACTTGGAAAGGCGATCAAAAACCACCATGATGACTGATTTATTTCCCAATTTGGGTAAGCTGGTAATAAAATCCATAGAGATATCCTTCCAAATAACAGGTGGAATCAGGAGAGGTTGTAGTGTGCCCGGAGACTTGACTGTTTCTCCCTTGTTGCATTGACACACATCACATTCAGCGACAAAATTACGAATGTTTTGTTTCATACCATCCCAGAAAAAGGAACGTTTGACCCTGTCATAGGTTTTGGTGAACCCGGAGTGCTTTGTTGTGGGTGTAGCATGAAGCTCAGAAAGTACCATGGATTTAAGCTTTGATTGTTTACTTAAATACAAACGGCCTTTGTATCGAAGTTCATCATGGAGCCAAGAGTACCCTGGGGAAACTGGAGCATTGGACTGCAATTGTTGGATCAGATGCAAACTTTTGGGATCTTGTAGCCATTCCTGGCGAACGGCTTGGAGCCAATCTGGTACAATGAATGAAAGAGAAAAAAGGGATCCTTCATCTTCATATTTTCAGGAAAGTGCATCCGCAACCACATTGTCTTTGCCTTTCTTGTAAATGATCTCATAATCATATCCAAAGAGCTTAGTCACCCATTTTTTTTGTTCTGGGGAGGAAATGCATTGTTCCAGAAAATACTTGAGGCTTTGATGGTCTGTCTTAATTTGGAAACATTGCTCCAATAGATAAGGGCACCACAGATCAACGGCATGCAGAATAGCCAACATTTCCTTTTCATAGATGGATTTGCCCAGATTTCTTTCAGATAGTTGCTTGCTGGTAAAGGCCAAAGGTCAACCCTCTTGCATAAGGACAGCACCAATTCCTTTCCCTGAGGCATCACATTCCAACACAAAGGTCTTTGTGAAATTGGGAAGGGCGAGGACTGGAGTGGTGCACATGGCCATCTTCAAGGTTTGAAAAGCTTGAGCAGTGGCTGGAGTCCAAGTGAAAGATTTCTTTTTTAGGAGAGCAATGAGAGGTGTTGCAATCTTCCCATAATTCTTAACACACTTGCGATAATACCATGTTAATCCCCGAAATCCACGCAAGCTCTTAAGAGTCTTTGGGTGAGGCCAATCTTGCATAGCTTCAATCTTTTTAGGATCCACCCTGACGCCATCCTTGCCAACCATATGACCCAAGTATTCTACTTCTGAGGCGCCAAAAGCACATTTAGATTGTTTCAGGAAAAGTTGGTGTTGAGAGAGTAGATGGAGAACTTGATCCACATGAGCAAGATGGTATGTCCAGGTGTTTCTATAGATGAGGATATCCTCAAAGAAAACTAAGACAAAATGGCGGAGAAAAGGATGGAAGACATGATTCATGAGGCTTTGGAAGGTGGAGGAGGCATTACACAAGCCAAAAGGCATGACCAAAACCTCATAGTGGCCCTCATGAGTTCTAAAGCCAATCTTGGGAATGTCTACCTCTTTCATACATATCTGGTGGTAGCCTGAACAAAGATCAAGGTTAGTGAAGAATTGGGCGCCACGCAATTCATCCAGGAGGTCATCAATGACAGGGATGGGGAATTTGTCTTTGATGGTAAGTTTGTTGAGGGCATGGAAGTTAGGACACATTCACCAAGAACCTTATTTCTTCAGGAACATGACCACAGGAGAAGAGTAGGGGCTCGTACTAGGGCAGATAACGCTTGCATTGAGTTCCTGGACCATTTTCTCAATTTCATTTTTTTGGGAAAAGGGGTGACGATATGGACAGATATTGGGAGGAAGGTTTCCAGGTACAAGGGGAATGGAATGATCATGAACACCATGGGAAGGAGGGAGTCCTTGGGGAGTGGAAAAGACTAATTGATGTTTAGAAAGGATGGCTTGGAGGTCTTGTGGGATCGAGGGTGTCGTTGTTGCTTGTATGGCATGGAGTTGGGCGATAACACCAGAATGACCTTTTTTGAGTACCTTTTCCATGCTATGACATCCCCCAAAAATAAAATACTTTTTATTTTTGTGTGCTGGAAATTTATTTCCGTTTTTGGCAAATTCGAATCTGGAAATTTTTTTCCATTTATGGCAATTCTGAATTTCGAATTTAATAATTGTATTTAATTATTGTGACTGTTGAGTAGAGATATGTTTGGACTCAACTAACTATTTGACTATGACACTTGTATCACAACAGAATATTTATATTAATTGCAGGAGGACAAATGGAACAGCCATGTTAAAAATCAGTTGACCATGACTCCATGAGTGGGGAATATGTTGGAACTGCCTCTGGGCTGATTATTACAAGTGGAAAATCAGATATTTGGCCACTGGTAGCCCCTGAAAATCAGGGATTAAGAAAAGCTTCAAAAATCCCCAAAGGAGGGAAAAAGACTTGGGCAAAAATTGATAAATAGCATATGCGAGGAGGCAGGACGCTGCCAAGTATGCTGGGAAAGGATTACGAGTTCTCTTACTGTTATGAGCACTACCGAGAAATTGTGAGGCAAGGGGATAACTTCTCAAAAATTTGGAATATTGCTGAGGAGTCTCCAAGTTCGCCCTCGTGGATTCATGGTCAGGCTAGGGGGTGAATCGGGCAAGTAGTTTTGGCTGCCCTGTTCTACGGTTGGGAGGAACGTGGTTGTTCCCTTTGTCTTCCCATGGATGGGATTCAGATATGTTAATCTACCTCTCTCTATTATGAATGGCTATGCTTTATCCAATGTCATATTAAATCCAAACTGGAATGATGTACATTCTCTGTCTGAATGATTTTTCTGATGCATTGTATTTGATTAAATCGAAACTGTAACGATTTCCATTTTCTGTTCGTTGTGAGGAATATATGTGAAGGAAATCC
>JASDQU010737244.1:119306-131320 GCA_032191745.1 Picea mariana | reverse complement strand
GTAATGATGTTGGTTTCTGTACTCGCAAAACCCTGAACTCTGAAATTCTGAAGTGTTGGTCACTTTTCGCAATTTCAAGAGTTGTTGTGTGATGATGTTGGTTTTTGTACTCGCGAAACCCTGAACTCTGAAATCCCGAAGTGTTGGTCACTTTTCGCAATTTTGAGAGTTGTTGTGTGATGATGATGGTTTCTGTATCGCGAAACCCTGAACTCCGAAATCCCGAAGCACTGGTCATTTTTCGTAATTTCGTGAGTTGTTGTGTGATAGTGTTTGGCGCTTGCACTCACGAAGTTCTGAACCCTGAAATCCCGAAGCGCTAGTCCAACCTTTCCACTTTTCTCATTTCGTAAKTTGAACATGTGAGGCTTGGGCACTTGCACTTGCGAAGTTCCAAACCCCGAAACCCCAAAGCGCTAGTCCAACCTTTCCACTTTTTGCATTTCGAAAGTTGAACATGTGAGGCTTGGGCACTTGCACTCGTGAAGTTCTGAACCCTGAAACCCCGAAGCGCTAGTCCAACCTTTTCACTTTTCGCATTTCAGAGGTTGAACATGCGAGGCTTGAGCGCTTGCACTCGCGAAGTCCCGAACCCCAAAAACACGGTGTGTTAGACCCACTTTCGCGATTTGAGAGTGATCTGGATTATTTTCATCACAAAATGAGAGCGGAGATATAACACATAAATATTTAGAGATATTGCAAGAGATACAACAATATAATAGATATATAGCGGAAATAAAACAAGAGTCACAGATATACAGTAATACATGATTTCTATTAATGAAATAAATGTACAGAGACTGTAAAATACAGAGTGAAAGACTCGCTAGAATGGTGGTAGCTTATATCTGAGAAGAGATGTGACGGCTACTCGCATTTGTGAGAAGATGATTATTACAATGAGGCTCTAAGGGCCTTTTTAACATAAGTAAAATCCAAAACCCTAACCCCAGAAGATGAAAAGCCAAAAGGTTTGTGGGCCCTGATGGGGGTAGTTGATACGTCAACTTCCTAGGGGCATAACTTTTGCATTCGATCTCCGTTTGGGGAAATCAATAGCTCATTGGAAAGATCTATCCAAGAACTACAACTTTTAGGTGAGAAAAATTGATCAACAATCCATGTTGCTCCCTGTTTTCTCAAAAAACATCGTTTAGGGCCTCAAAATGGCCCCGGAAGTTAAAAACTGCTAAAAATAGTAAATTACCAAAATTGCCAGAAACATGTTTTGGGCTAGTTGGAGAAGGTGGGTGGCCACCAATATCCACCTGGATCAATCCTCCCTCCTTAGGAAGCAATGGTATCCATTGCGTTGAGTTTCTGGGGGAGAGGGGAAAGCGATTGTTGAATCTGAATCTTGGTGATTTGCTTGCCTTGCTGGAGAAGTGGCATTGCTTAGCTTGTTGAAGGCTATCACGAACCTTTGGCTAGAAGGTTTGGACCTGTTTAACCAGTCTGGCTATTTTAGATGACTGTGTGCAAAAGAAATCTTTGTGCTTTGTTGCAACCTTGTCGACCTACTTCTGTTGGATAGAAGATGCTTGGGCCGAAGCTGTGGTGGTTGCAGTATCGTTTTGTTCCCTTTTTGAACAGATTGTGGAGAAGATGAATTTTGTAGTATGAGATACTACCTTGTGGCATTGTTTAGGTGGGGAAGTAGTTGGAACTACCTCTTGTATCCTGTAGAGATGACCCCCCAGAGTNTATGACAATCGACAATGCTGGCTGACACGAAGATCTCGTCCTTGGCGAAGCCACCCGATGTTGTATGGTTGTGGGTGTGGTGTTGTCGACAATCCCAATTGTTTAACGACCTCTGCTGAGATGAGGTTCTTTTGGCTTCCACTATCAACAATAAAATGCAGCAGGGTCCCCTTCACCCACATCTGTGAATGAAAAAGGCACTCCCCCTCTTCAGGACCTGTTGGTTCTTCTGGTTGAATTGTTGCGGTTGCGACAATAGTAGTGGGGTCTGCGTCGATGATCTGTCTTTTCCCATTATTTTCAGAATCGGATTCTGAATCAGGGTTCGGCTCCTTGTCTTTGATCTCAGCCACTAATGACTATTTTGAGTGACATTCATCGGTGTTGTGCCAGGGGATTTTGTGGAAATCGCACCATTTTCCAGTGTCCTTCTTTGTCTTCCCATGACCCTTCTTTTCCTGTGGCTTGGACTGGTTTTCGGGAGACTGTTTGTTAGGGTTGTCTTTGTCATACTTTGGTTTTTGTGGATTTGCAGACCCAAACTCCCGTTTGTTCTGGTGCTTAAATTTCTACTCGATTTTAACTGCATATCGATAGGCAGCACCGAGTGATGAGATGTCCAGAAAATCCATTTCAGTTTGGATGTATCTGTGTAGATCCCCATGGTATTTCAGAACCAAATTTCATTCAGAGTCTTTGATACCCAGCTTGGTGCGCAAGGTATGGAAGCTATTGGTGAACTCTGGAACTGATTGGCCCCTCTCTTGCCGCAGTGTGGTCCATCTCATGTACGGGTCCTCATAGTTTCCAACAGGGTAATATTGTTCCTTTACCGCATCCACAAAAAAATCCCAAGTGGGATCGGCCCCATATATTCCAGACTCCTCTATGGAACTCTGCTCCCAGTAAGTTTCCCACCAATGTTTGACATGGGGGAGAGCCTTAAGGAGTGTGAAGGTGATCTTTTCCTTGTCGTAAAAATTATGAACAGAGAAATAACCTTCTAGAAGATTTAACCATTTATCTAGGGCATCTGCATCTATTTGACTTTCAAATATGGGAATATCAAAATTAACCTATACATTGAAAGGCGATGTGCCTCCAAAGTGGCCGCTTGATGAAGATGTGCCTGATGTTATCGGGCGGCGTTGAAGGATGTGGGAAAAATTCTCCATCATTTCGTCCCTCTGTCGTGTGAGAGCTTGCTCAAGCAAAAGACTGATAGGATCGTCTGCTTCGTCGTTTTTCTTTTCTTCCACCATTGAGGGTTTCTTGGGTGTGCGAGAGTGATTGTCCTCAATAGAGACAAGCTCGAGACCCAACTTTCTATACTCGGATCTCGTCAGGGACATGCACTAAAAAACGATCAAGAGCAGCCTACTTTGATACCACTGATCCAGATTATTTTCGGCACAAAATGAGAGCGGAGATATAACACATAAAAGAGAGACAAAAATATAACAGAGATATAGCGGAAATAAAACAAGAGTCACAGATATACAGTAATACACGATTTCTATTAATGAAATAAATGTATAGAGACTATAAAATACAGAGTGAAAGACTCGCTAAAATGGTGGTAGCTTATCTCTGAGAAGAGATGTGATGGCTACTCACATATGTGAGAAGATGATTATTACAATGAGGCTCTAAGGGCCTTTTTAACATAAGTAAAATCCAAAACCCTAACCCCGGAATATGAAAAGCCAAAAGGTTTGTGGGCCCCAATGGGGGTAGTTGATACGTCAACTTCCCAGGGGCGTAACTTTTTCATCCGATCTCCGTTTGGGGCGCTCAATAGCTCGTTGGAAAGATCTATCTGAGAAATACAACTTTTAGGGCCTCAAAATGGCCCTGGAAGTAAATTACCAAAATTTCCAGAAACATGTTATGGGCCAGTTGGAGAAGGTGGGTGGCCACCGATATCCACCTGGATCAGAGAGATGTTGTGCTTTGATGTTTTGGGCTTTTGAAGTCGCGGGATTTTGAACCCCGAAACCCTAAAGTACTAAGGCCACATTCTTTTAGTTTTTCACCTTTTGGCAAACAGCGTGGCCCCTTTGTTTTTGTGTGTTCGGCATTGGAAAATCATCGAAACCCGTTTGAACACTGTCCTCCACAAAAACTGTAGGAACAGGGTAGGAGTTATTGGTTATATCAACAACTCTAATATGGTAAGGAATGGACTGGTAGAATCGATGGAGAATCTTCATCCGAGATAGAGACAGGATAGAGTTAATAGATAATCATTATAAGTCACTATGTATAGGGCGTGACAAGTACAGAATTTGTTGCATAGGAACGTTTTAAACTAGTTACACAGATTTTTTTAGCATAATGTTTTTTTTTAAGTGTTGCTTGCCATGTAGACATGCACCTTTAAGTAATTCAAACTTTTCATAATTAGTTTATGGACAGAAATAAATCTTACCTTCTCTTAATTTATGAGCTTAAATGAAATGGAATTACGTCATAGAAAAAAAAAATTATGGTGATTTTTTTAGGTTCATTACATATGGTATCAGAGCAAAAGTTACAACACTGGGCCTGAACAGGGCCACATTGATTGCTTAGTATATATTATGATTTATGAAAAAACTAATAAATCTTGTGGTTACAGACAGAAAGCCTTTTCTATTTTATGTTGAAAAATGGCAGCTCAAGAAGGTGTAGAAATCAGGATGGAAGAGAATCCACAACCAGGACCTCCTGGAGATCCAAGACAGAACAGTGATGGAAGCTCACCCACGGAGGTGTTTGAAACAATGAGGAACCTTATTGTTGAACTATAGGTTTTCAAGTCCGACAATGAAAAATTAAAGAAGGCACAGCAGGAACAACAAGAGATAAATGAAGTCCTGTTGCGTAGTATAGTAACCAAGAAAATCCCAAAAGATGATAACCCTGAGGAAGAGGTCAGCAAAAGGGCCTCCAAGAATTCTGGTGCGAAAACAAAAAAAGGAGACAGTTCGTCTGAAGGGACACCTTCAGCTAAAGACAAAACCATACCAAACAAAAAAAGAAAAAAAACAGACCACCTTGAAGGAGAATTTAAAAAGATTAAACTAGCTACTTTTGATGGAGAATCCAGGACAGGAGAAGAAGCCGACGCATGGTTGTTGGATATCAAAAAATACTTTCGAATCTACAACTATTCCAGCAACATGAAGGTCAGAATGGCCATCTACAATCTGAAGGGGAAGGCCAGCATTTGGTGGTAGGACCTGAAATTGGCCAAGGGCCTAAAGGAGAAACAGTTAGAATGGTCCGACTTTAAGAAGTATTTCAAGAAACAATACCTTTCTGAAAGCTATGATGAAAGGAAGATGAAATAATTTTATGAATTACGACTCGAACAAATGACGATGGAGGACCTTATAAATAAATTTCTGGAACTATTAAGGTTTGTACTGTACATCTGGGAGGACAAGGTAAAAATCCAGCCATTCTTAAGTTGTTTACCACATGCTTACTAGGATAGAATTGAGTTTGACAGCCCCAAATATTTGAGTGAGGCATTCAAGAAGGCACGAATGTTCTATGACCAGTATAAATAGTGGGTAGAGTTTCCTAAGACCTGGAAGGATAAGAAGAAAGATGGAATGCACCAGCAGAAGAAGGGATACCAGCCAGCTCTGTATCAGAATGCAGCAAAAAGTTTCCCAAGGAAGGATTTTCAGTCCAATCATCTGAATACGCAAGGTAGCGGTAAACCAGTAAACCTAGGAATGAAGAAGTTTGGGGACAACTCCCGCGAGTGATTAAAGTGTTGGGAGTGTGGAGAGCCTCATCTAAGGAGGAACTGTCCACATTTAATTGCAGCAAACAACACTGTTGTCCACAATTTTCAGGAAGCCTTGACAGTGGGTGACATGGGTAGAAGTCTGCATCGGATAAATGCAGCCATAGATGGTCAACAAGCTGACCACCAGTCCTCGGTGGTGGAAATCGAAGGTAAAATCCATGACACTCGAATTTATGTTTTAATTGACCCTGGAGCTACATTAAATTATATTACTCCCGATGTAGTAGAGTTGAATAAACTTAAGAAACAAATGCACGAAAAATCTTGGCTTGTACAACTAGCAACAGGTGCTAAAAGAAAAGTAGTTAACTTTATTTCTAATCTTGAGTTCAGCTTAGATGGTCAAAAGATAAGGACCAATATGAACATCCTACCACTAGGATCTTATGATGTGATTATCGATATGGATTGGTTGGAACAACACAAAGCAGTACTAGACTGTTATAAAAGATACTTAGCTACAAAGATAATTTTGGCACTGTTAGAACAGCACAAGGCATACCAAAACCTGTGTCAGTCAGACAAGTTTCAGTGATGCAATTCAAGAAATGTATTAGAAAGGGATGTCAAGTTTACGCCATCCAAGTGACGAATCTATTAGAAAAAAAGATAAGCCCAAGTTAGAAGACTTTGTTTTCCTACATGAATTCAGAGACATGTTTGTTGTTGAGATACCAGAATTACCTCCTAGGAGAGAAATAGATTTCTCCATAGACTTACTACCCAGATCAGCCCCCATCTCAAAAGCACCCTACCGAATGAGTCTACCAGAACTAAAAAAATTAAAAATAAAATTACAGGAATTGTTGGACAAAGAGTATATCAGACCAAGTGTCTCGCCATGGGGAGCACCAGTCCTCTTTGTGAAAAGGAAAGACGGTACTCTAAGACTATGTATCGATTATAGACAACTGAAAAAAGTAACCNAAAGATAAGCCCAAGTTAGAAGACTTTGTTTTCCTACATGAATTCAGAGACATGTTTGTTGTTGAGATACCAGAATTACCTCCTAGGAGAGAAATAGATTTCTCCATAGACTTACTACCCAGATCAGCCCCCATCTCAAAAGCACCCTACCGAATGAGTCTACCAGAACTGACAAAATTAAAAATAAAATTACAGGAATTGTTGGACAAAGAGTATATCAGACCAAGTGTCTCGCCATGGGGAGCACTAGTCCTCTTTGTGAAAAGGAAAGACGGTACTCTAAGACTATGTATCGATTATAGACAACTGAAAAAAGTAACCATTAAGAACAAATACCCCTTACCCAGGATAAATGATCTATTCGATCAAGTTGGTGGGGCCAAGATCTTCTCAAAATTGGATTTACGGTCCGGTTATCATGAAGTTAGGATAAAGGACCAGGACATAAAAAAAAATAGCTTTTCGAACCAGATACGGACACTACGAGTTTGTAGTCGTACCTTTCAGACTCACTAATGCACCAACCACATTTATGTGCTTGATGAACATCGTTTTCAACCAGTACTTAGACAAGTTAGTAGTAGTATCTATCGACGATATTCTGGTCTATTCTAAACCGGAGGAGGAACATGACAAACACTTAAGAATAGTTCTACAAACACTAAGGAAACACAAACTATACGCAAAATTTAACAAATGTGACTTTTATCAAAAGGAAATACAATATTTAGGACATGTCATTTCCTCGAAAGGTATTGTCGTAGACTCGGAAAAGATAAAAGCCATTATGGAATGGCCAGTACCTAAGGATGTGGCAGATATTTGGTCATTCATGGGAATCATTGGATATTATCGCAAATTTATAGAAGGGTTCTCTGAGATAGCCTACCCTATCACGTCATTACAAAAGAAAGGGACCAAGTTTAATTGGTCACAAAAGTGTCAAGACAGTTTTAACAAGCTAAAGGAATTATTGACATCAACGCCCATTTTGAAGGTAGCCGACCCAGATAGAGACTTCACAGTATGTTTTGATGCAAGTAAAGAAGGACTAGGTGGTGTCCTAACTCAGGAAGAGCATGTGGTTTGTTATGAGTCCCAAAAATTAAAAGAAACGAGTGAAACTATGTCACTCATGACTTAGAATTGGCAGCAGTAATACATGCCTTAAAAATGTGGCGGCACTATATAATGGGCAGAAAATTCTTACTATTGACAGATAATAGTGGGGTGAAATATCTGTTTAACCAACCAGACCTTAATGCAAGACAAGCAAGGTGGCTAGCTTTCTTGAGCGAATTCAACTTTGAGGTTAGACATATCAAGGGTAAGGAATATAAAGTAGCAGATGCTTTAAGCCGCAGAATCCATGGGTTATTTGAGATAAATATCAGCAGGGCAGAAAGTGATCTGGAACAAAGAATAAAAATGGCAGGTATTAACGACGAAATTTACACTAAGATGATGGCAGAATTTCAAAACAGTATCACAAACTCAGATAAACCAGAAACAAGTATTGACAAGAAGGGACTATTAAGAATTAAAAACAGGCTTTACATACCAGATTCAGCAGAGCTAAAATTAACTATTTTAGACGAAGTGCATAAGAAACCATATTTTGGCCATCCACAAACGATGGATAGACCGAAAGGACAAACCTCGGCTACCAAACTTGGTATAATTTGCATATAACAATGGGTACCAAACCTCAGCTAAGTTAAGCCCTTTTGAAATACTGTACAGCAGAAAGTGTACAACTCCAATTAGCTGGGATAACCTGGTTGACAGACTCATGGTTGGACCAAAGATGCTTCAAGAAATGGAGAACATGGTAAGGAAGGTACAACAGAACTTGAAAGAAGCATAGGACAGATAGAAGAGCTATGCGGATCATAAAAGAAGACACTTGGAATTTCAAGTGGGATACCATGTTTATTTGAAGGTCAAAGCTCGAAAAAGCTCGCTGAAGTTGGGGAACTGTGCCAAGTTGGCACCCAGGTTTTATGGGCGCTTCGAGATACTAGCTCAAATTGGACCCGTAGCATATCAGCTTGCACTTCCAGTTAATCTAAGAATTCATAATGTATTTCATGTTTCTTTGTTGAAAAGGTATATTCATGACCCTACTCATATGATTGATTGGAACTTGGTGCAGGTGGAACCCGAAGGTGAGTTCCAGGTGGAACCCCTGCGCATTCTGGACCGGAGAGAAATAGCACTTTGGAACAGAGTCGCTGCTCAGGTAAAGGTGCAATGGAAGCACTTTAGTCCCGAGGAGGCCACTTGGGAATTGGAGGGAGATTTGCGGAAATCTCATCCAGTCCTATTCCAGGAAAGGAACGAACACTGAGGACAGTGTTTTACTGAAGGGGGAAAGGATGTGACATCCCCCAAAAATAAAATATTTTTATTTTTGTGTGTTGAAAATTTATTTCCGTTTTTGGCAAATTCGAATTTGGAAAATTTTTGCCATTTATGGCATTTCTGAATTTTGAATTTAATAATTGTATTTAATTATTGTGACCATTGGGTAGAGATCTGTTTGGAATCAACTAACTGTTTGACTATGACACTTGTATCACAATAGAATATTTATATTAATTGCAGGAGGACAAATGGAACAGCCATGTTAAAAATCCGCTGACCATGACTCCATGAGTGGGGAACATGTTGGAATTGCCTCTGGGCTGATTATTACAAGTGGAAAATCGGATATTTGGCCACTGGTATCCCCTAAAAATCAGGGATTAAGAAAAGATGCAAAAATCCCCAAAGGATGGAAAAAGACCTGGGCAAAAATTGATAAATAGCATATGTGAGGAGGCAGGATGCTGCCAAGTATTTTGGGAAAGGATTGAGAGTTCTCTTGTTGTTATGAGGACTGCCGAGAAAGTGTGAGGCAAGGGGATAACTATTTAAATTTTTGGAATATTGCTTAGGAGTCTCCAAGTTCTCCCTCATGGATTCATGATCAAGCTAGGGGGTGAATCGGGCAAGTAGTTTTGGCTACCCTGTTCTACGGTTGGGAGGAACGTAGTTGTTCCCTTTGTCTTCCCGTGGATTGGATTCAAATATGTTGATATACCTCTCTCTATTATGAATGGATATGCTTTTATCCAATGTCATATTAAATCCGAACTGAAATGATGTCCATTCTCTGTCTGAATGATTTTTCTGATGCATTGTATTTGATTAAATCAGAACTGTAACAATTTCCATTTTCTGTTCGTTGTGAGGAATATATGTGAAGGAAATCTGTATATATATATATATATATAGTTGTAATACGTCTGCTGAAATGTTCGCATCTATCTACTGAAGTTTAGTTAATTGTTGCGGAAGATGAAGTCCTTTCGTAATTTTAATATGCCTGTCGTCGTGAAGATCGTAATGGACATCCAAACTCTAGAAAATTTTTCCTCCTATGAGTAAAATGCTAGATGGATGCACCTGTAATTATATTTCTATAAGTAAGTAAGGAAAGGAGGAGATTAACGTCAATGGGACAAATCCTCTCTGTAGTTATAACCCCAGGAAACCAAACTCAGATCCCTCGGAACATCATTTATAATGACCAAACTCTGATGGAATGATATTCTTATTCATATATTTACATAGATGCACAGATCTAGTACTATTGGCGTTTAATGCATTGATTAAAAGAGGCTCTAAGTGAATATAATAGGAGTTACCTTTTACAGAAAATTGTTACCCTAATGTACCCCTTTTATAGATTTTATGCGTATAAGACTCACAAGATTAGACTTTCAGAATTTTGATAGATAAATGGATATTAAATCCTTCTACACCTATTGTCTCACAGAATGGAAGTAAGAACACCAGTATAGGAAAAAGATCATGGAATTTTGAAAATAGTGTGAAAATTACAGTAGAAGTAGAGTACTCTCTTCCTTTGTGTTTGAATGAATTATCACCTTAGATTTTCAACAGAAAGAATTTGCAATCTTCTAGTCCAACCTTTCCCCTTTTAGCAATTTCAGGAGTTGTTGTGTGATGATGTTGGTTTCTGTGCTTGCGAAACCCCAAACTCTGAAATCCCGAAGTGCTGGTCACTTTTTGCAATTTCGGGAGTTGTTGTGTGATGATGTTGGTTTTTGTACTCAAGAAACCCCGAACTCCAAAATCCCGAAGTGTAGGTCACTTTTCGCAATTTCAGGAGTTGTTGTGTGATGATGTTGGTTTTTGTACTCGTGAAACCCTGAACTCCGAAATCCCGAAGTGTTGGTCACTTTTCGCAATTTCGGGAGTTGTTTTGTGATGATGTTGGTTTTTGTACTCGCAAAACCCAAAACTCCGAAATCCCGAAGCGCTGGTCGCTTTTCGTAATTTTAGGAGTTGTTGTGTGATAGTGTTTGGCGCTTGCACTCGCGAAGTTCTGAACTTAGAAACCCTGAAGCGCTAGTCCAACCTTTCCACTTTTCACATTTCGTAAGTTGAACATGTGAGGCTTGGGCACTTGCACTCATAAAGTTCCGAACCCTGAAACCCTGAAGCGCTAGTCCAACCTTTCCACTTTTCGCATTTCGAAAGTTGAACATGTGAGCCTTGGGCACTTGCACTCGCGAAGTTTCGAACCCCGAAACCCCGAAGCGCTAGTCCAACCTTTTTGCTTTTCTCATTTTGGAGGTTAAACATGCAAGGCTTGGGCGCTTGTATTCGCAAAGTCCCGAACCCCGAAAACCCGGCGTGTTAGACCCACTTTCGGGATTCAAGAGATGTTGTGCTTTGATGTTTTGGGCTTTTGAAGTTGCAGGATTTCGAACCCCGAAACCCCGAAGTACTAAGGCCATAGTCTTCCAGTTTTTTGCGTTTTGGCAAACATTGTGGCCCCTTTTTTTGTGTGTGTTCGGCATTGGAAAATCGCCGAAACCCGTTTGAACACTATCTTCCACAAAAAACTGTAGGAACAGGGTAGGAGTTATTGGTTATATCAATAACTCTAATACAGTAAGGAATGGACTGGTAGAATCGATGGAGAATCTTCATCCGAGATAGAGACAGGATAGAGTTAATAGATAATCATTATAAGTCACTGTGTACAGGGCATGAGAAGTACAGAATTTGTTGCACGGGAAGGTTTTAAACTAGTTACACAGATTTTTTTAGCTTGATTTTTTTTTTCTAGTGTTGCTTGCCATGGAGACATGCACCTTTAAGTAATTCAAACTTTTCATAATTAGTTTATGGACAGAAATAAATCTTACCTTCTCTTAATTTCTGAGCTTAAACGAAATGGAATTACGTCATAGAAATTTATTTTTTATGGTGATTTTTTGAGGTTCATTACACATGCGATGGGAACTAATGATCTCAGGTGAACCGACGGTGATGAATTGGAACTTATATTGGTGGCCCTCCTCGTCGAATTGCATGGTTAAGTATTTAAAATCCATGAGAATGGGACCCAAAGTCCTTAGACAGTCTGCAACCAACACAATGTCACAACCTCCCATGTTGATAGAAAACATATGGGATTTTAGGTGGTAGTCACCAATTTGGAGACGCACATTTTCACAACGCCCTCCACATTTCATGGAACCACCATTGGCTATCA
>JASDQU010737244.1:77500-105970 GCA_032191745.1 Picea mariana | reverse complement strand
TCCACCAATGATTGTTTTGAGCGACATTCATTAGTTTTTCTCCAGGGGATTTTGTGAAAATCACACCACTTTCTAGTGTCTTTCTTCATCTTCCCGTGACCCTTATTTTTATGTGGCTTGGACTAGTTTTCGAGAGGTTGTTTGTTAGGGTCGTCTTTATCATACTTTGTTCATTATATATTTGCAGACCCAAACTCCCATTTGTTTTGGTGCCTAAATTTCTGCTCGATTTTGATAGCATATCGATAGGTAGCTCCCAATGATGAAATGTCCAGAAACTCCATTTCAGTTTGGATGTATCTGTGTAGAGCCCCACGGTATTTTAGAACCAAATTTTTCTTAGAATATTTGATACCCATCTTGGTGCACAAGGTATGGAAGGTATTGGTGAACTCTGACACTGCTTGGCCCCTCTCTTGACACAGCGTGGTCCATCTCATTTACTAGTTGTCATAGTTACCAACAGGGTAATATTGTTCCTTGATGGCATCCACACAAAAATCCCAAGTGGGCTCGACCCCATATATTATAGAATCCTCTATGGAACTTTGCTCCCAGTAAGTTTCTCACCAATGTTTGACATGGGGAAGAGCCTTAAGGAGTGTGAAGGTGATCTTTTCCCTGTCGAAAAAATTGTGAACAGAGAAATAGCCTTCTAGCAGATTTAACCATTTTTCTAGGGCATTTGCATCTATATGTCCTTCAAATACGGGAATATAAAAATAAACGTGTGCCTTGAAAGGCGAAGTACCTCCAAAGTGGTCTCTTGATGAATACCTTCCATTTTTTATTGGCAGGCATTAAAGGATGTGGGAAAAATTCTCCATCATTTCATCCCTTTGTCGTGTGAGAGCTTTCTCAAGCAACAAATTAATAGAATCGTCTACTCTGTTGTTTTTATTTTCTTCTTCCATGGAGGGTTTCTTGGGTGTGCGAGAGAAATTTTCCTCAAGAGAGAGAAGCTCGAGACTCAACTTTATATACTAAGACCTCGTCAGGGACATGCACTAAAAAATGATCAAGAGCAGCCTGCTCTGATACCACTAATCTGGATTATTTTCGGAACGAAATGGGAGAAAAGATATAATAAATAAATGTATAGAGAGATATCAGATATAAAATAATATAACATAAATATATCAGAGATGCAACCATAAACAAAGAGATAGAGAAATACACAATTTCTATTAATGAGTGAAATGTACAAAACTGTAGAAATACAGAGTGAAAGACTCGCTAGAATGGTGGCAGCTTATCTCTGAAAAGAGATGTGATGACTATTCACATTAGCAAGAAGATGGTTTTAAAATGAGGCTCCAAAGACATTTTTATCATAAAGAAAATCCAAAACCGTAACCCCAAAAGATGAAAATCCAACAATGTTGTGGACCCCGTTTTGGGTAGTTTGGTGTATCAACTTCTTGGGGGCATAACTTTGGCATACGATCTCTATTTGGGGTGAACAATATATCGTTGGAAAGGTATCGTCGAGCAGATTCATTTTTGGGGCTCAATCAGAGACTTTGGCTATCATTTAGGTGCTATATCCAGAAAAAAAATTCATTTAGGCCCTCAAAATGACCCCGAAAGTTTAGGAACTGAAAAACTACTAAAAATAGTAAGTTTCCAGAAGATTCTTTTGAGCTAGTTGGAATAGGTGGGTGGCCATTGATATCCACCTAGATCACCAACAAGGATAGGTTTCTACCCATAGTGTTAGAGGGAATGATTGTGGTTTTTCCCCCATAGAAAAGGATGTTGTTACACCCTCAAACCTTTCTAAATCTTTGAGGGTGTCTTGTCCTTTTTTGAATTCTTCAATCAAGGAAACTTGTTGTAGTTCCACTTGAAACAAGTTTTTAATATAACCTAGGTATCATGGTGCTCATGTTCCCAGCCTTGTAATACTAGGTTGGAATCTTCCTGGAACGATGTTTCCATATGTAATATGCTTCCCTCATTAAGTTGTGGTATGGATGATGTATGATTGTCTTTATATAGATAACTCATATCAAGGCTAGGCCTTGATGACTCATCCTTGTATTTGGAATCTATTTCAATTTTGACAATATCCTTACGACCATTACCTTCCTTCTCCCTTTATGGAACATCATTGTAAGATTGTTAGAGTAAATTGTGCCCTACATGGAATAAATCCATGGTTTTTCGAACAATATGCATTACGATTCCCTAAGAAGTCTCAATATTTGAAAATTACACACCATCTGAATTCCATAGAAATTGATTTGTACGACAACTAACGTGTATAGTATCTTACATGTGGTGTGATTGGAAATTATAATAGTAATTCCATTGTATTCCACTAATGGTGATCCGATTACTTCTTCCCACTATATGGAAGAGATAATGGTCATTAGGATCTAGATCTTTTTAAACAAATGTACAAACCTTTCAAACCTTTGCCACATCCAATCTTAAGTATTCATTTCTATTGATGTGCAGCAATAATATGACAAATTCATAAGTATTTTGTGTCACCTTATGTCTTCTGCGAATTCCTTCAACTAATTTGTTAGGTCCCCAAACGTTTCTCTAAAGGTTGTGGACTCTATCATCCAAAATGGTGTTGGTGTGGTATTTGTCTATGCCATTGTAAATCCTTCAATTTTTGTTCTATTGTTCGGTGTTGATCAACAAAATTTATTTTCTCGTCATGAATAAATTCATCATCTAATTGATGTGGTCCCTATCCTTTAGGTCGATAATGAGTAGAAATGAAAATTTCTCATGGTTTTTCTACCTTTATTGCTTGTATCATTTGGAAACTCTTAGGAGGAACCCCTTTTATTTGGGGACATAATTTAGTGTCGTGGGTATTGAATCCACACATGACACAATAGGCTTAGTTGAGGACACAAAAAATAGAGTTGCATTTTGAATGGCCTTGTGCTCCATAGTGGAAGCACTTATGGGCCTTTCACCCACTCTTCATTGTCAAAATGGAAAAAGTATCACTTTATCCCTATGATCAATACATGTTCTAGTCATGTTGGTCATATCAATACTTGTCTCATGAATTGAAGGTAGCTTGATCACCCCAAAACTCATTTTGATCTGAAAATTATTCTTGGTTCTTAGGATTGAACTAATAATTGTTCCAATTCTTCTCATCTATGTTGCACCTTTGGAAAAAATTGAAATTGTTCAACTCTGGTTTTTGTCATGCTTATTATAGGTTCTACCACCTTCATGTTGTTTATCATACTTAATTGACTTGGGTGCATGTCATTTTCTTCATTTCCTTTCTTTTGAACCCAGACTTCTTATTGTTGTTATTTCCTTTGCATTGGTATCTTGGGATCATTTTCTTGGTCCATGGAAATATCAAGAAACTCTTAGTATGATTGTGTTCATTGACTCCAAATACATGCTCAAAGTTTAGGCCAAAGTCCAAAAATGAGCCAATCCATTTGCACCGATTCAAGTACAATATATCTTAAATTACTAAAGAATTCCTTCAATCAAGGGTTGTACATGTCCATTGTCTTCCCATGTAATTAGCAAGTTTCTTGGATTTTTTTGAGTGCTTTAATATTCGCATCATGTATCCATGTGCATCCTTGAACTAGTGTATAACATCCTCCTAGTTGTGGAAAGATTGTTGATCCTTGAGTATTCGGTACCAACACCTCATAAGGTGCCCTTGAACGTTATCCATTAGATGGAGGGATCCTTCCTTATTCTTGTTCCTATTGTAGTTTGCGATTGAACATATGGACTACTACACTACCATTGTTGTCAAAGGTGGGTAAATTTTGACACATCCAACTTGCATGTTTCTTATGCTTTGTTCTTCCACTTATATACCAAGTATATTTATTTGTAAACTATGCTCTAAACACGGTGGCCCTTAGTATTATTTGACCCTTTTGAGATCTTTGTTGACTTTTTCACTAAGGTGGTATGGACTTTGGGTTTGGTTTCATGGTATGTCTTGTACCCAAGGGTATGATTGTTTGTATCATCATTTCACAACCCTTGATCATGGTCATCGTCTGGATGTAAAATCTCTCCTAGTTTTATGTCTTGATCACTATTAGTGGACTTTCTAGTCTTTTTATTTAGTGCCATGGAACCTTTGTTGTAGATCCTAGAAAGTTTCTCTAGTGGTATATCCGCAAAATACAAGATCCATGAGCTCCTATAATTCCCCTCAAATTTTGGGTTCCAAAAGGACTCAACCTACAAAATAATAACAATACACCCTTCCAACTAAGTAAATCAATTATCACAATACAAAATCTACGAATAAAACACTCGCAATCATGATAAATTATCTTAACTTAACAAATGACATAAAAGTATTAGCATAGACTAAAATAACAGTGATGAAAATAACTGAAGTAATAAAATATGCACACGATTACACACTAGAATTTAAGTGGGGAAACTTGAGTACCGAGAAGAATACCCATTGTGGAAATGGAATACCCATTGTGACTATCCTTTAAATAGTTGGGGGTTGGTTGATGAGGCCAATCTTGATCAACCACCCTATTTAAAAAATCTTTTGATATTTTCAATATTGATCATGTATTTTATTCATTACATCAATCATCCCAATACATTATGGGATTTAATTACAAAAACTGGGGTGTATTCACCCTAAAAAAGGGGCAATGGAATAACTACATACTAAATGAGGCCACCTGGGATATGTAAGATGTCATGATGGAGGCAAACCCATTTTTGTTGTGATTCAATTCCAAAATACAGGTTGGTTCTATTCCAATGGGAAGGGATGTAATACTTCAATTTTTCCCATTAGAATTATTCCCAATCAAATCCCATGAAATTGTAAACAAGGAAATTCCTTGGGCTTGTTTTGATGGGGCTTCTCAAGGAAACCCTACTAGAGGAGGAGATGGAGGTATTATACATCTCTTATATGAACACAATATATCCTTTTCTGCTAGGTTATTCGATGCCAATGTATGTATCAAATGTAGAAGTATCCCATGCCTCATCCTTGTGTTATGGTAAAGTCCCCCATGTGGATAGGTGAAACCCCCCTTAGATCAAGACCCCTCTTGATCCAAGACAGAAGAAAAAAAAATGGTGAACCACTTTCCTCTTAGACCTATTTCGACAATTAGAATGAGAAGGAAGAGATGGATGACTTACCTTTTTACAATGATTGTCCTCGCTGCTCCATCCTTTGACCTTGATGTCCAACATCCTAGGCACAATAAAAGACTTGCAAAGAACAAAGTGAAACCTCCTTCTTCTACACTATATTGTTAAGTGAAAATATATCTATCTATGATGAATTTAACAACAATAAACATGCATACACTTGAACGCATAGACATGAGAGGAATAGGCCAAGTTATGTATTAACGGAAAGCCAACAAAATGGAAGCACTTATGATCCAGATTATTTTTGGCACGAAATGAGAGCGGAGATATAACATAGAAATATACAGATATATTGAAAGAGAAATAGTAATATAACAGATATATATCAGAAATATAACCATAGGAAAATATATACAGTAATACACGATTTCTATTAATGAAATAAATGTACAGAGACTGTAAAAATACAGAGTGAAAGACTCACTAGAATGGTGGAAACTTATCTCTGAGAAGAGATGTGAAGGCTACTCGCATTCGCAAGAATATGATTGTTAAAATGAGGCTCTAAGGGCCTTTTTTAACATAAGGAAAATCTAAAACCCCAACCCCGAAATATGAAAATCCAAAAGGTATACGGGCCCCGATGGGGGTAGTTGATATGTCGACTTCCCGAGGGCGTAACGTTTGCATACGATCTTCATTTGGGGCACTCGATACCTCGTTAGAAAGAACTGTATGAGGAATACAACTTTGGTGTGAGCAACATTGAAGGAAATTCCATGTTGCTCCACGTTTTCCCAAAAAAATGTTGTTTAGGGCCTCAAAACAGCTCTGAAAGTTCAAGACCCGAAAAACTGCTAAAAATAGTAAATTACCAAAATTGCCAGAAAAGTATTTTGAGCCAGATGGAAAAGGTGGGTGGCCATTGATATACACCTGGATCACTCCTCCCTCCTAAGGAAGAAACGGTATCCATTGCGTTGATTTCCCATGGGAGAGGGAAAAGCGTTTGTTGAATCTGCATCTTGATGAGTTGCTTGCCTTGTTGGAGAAGTTGTGTTGCTTAGCTTGTCGAAGGTTGTCACGAACATGTTGCTAGCGGGGTTAAATCTGTTCAACCAGTCGGGATATCTTATATGACTGTGTGTAGAAGGAATCTTTGTGTTTTGTTGCAATCTTGTCGACCTGCTTCTATGGATAGAAGGTGCTTGGGCCAAGGCTGTAGTGGTTGCAATATCCTTTTGCTCCCCTTTTGAATAGATTGTGAAGAAGCTAAATTTTGTAGTATGAGATACTACCTTGTGGAATTTTTTAGGTGGGACAATAGTTGGAACTACCTCTGGTATTATGTAGAGATGACCCTCGAGAGTAACCATGACATTATGGGGTCAAGACTCATAAATAGCATGGCGCTTCCACATATACGGTTGGCCCAACAAAACATCACAAACATCCAATGGGGAAACATCACATAATACCTCATCCTTGAAGGGATGGATGTCGTATGACAATCGACACTATTGGCTGACATGGAGATCTTGTCCTTGGCAAAGCCACCTGATGATGTATGGTTGCGGGTGTGGTGTTGTCGACAATCCCAATTGTTTGACGACCTCTACTGAGATGAGATTCTTCTAGCTTCCGCTATCAACAATAAAATGTAGTGGGGTCCCCTTCACCCACATCTATGAATTAAAAAGGTGCTCCCCCTCTTCAGGATCTCATGGTTCTTCTGGTTGAATTGTTGCGCTCGCGACAATATCAGTGGGGTCTGCGTCGATGATCTGTCTTTTACCATTATTTTCAGAATCAGATTCTGAATCAGGGTTCGGCTCCTTGTCTTTGATCTCGGCCACCAATGATTGTTTTGAGCGACATTCATCGGTGTTGTGCCAGGGTATTTTGTGGAAATCACACCATTTTTTGGTGTCCTTCTTTGTCTTCCCGTGACCCTTCTTTTTCTGTGGCTTAGACTGGTTTCCAGGAAGTTGTTTGTTAGGTTTGTATTTCTGATATTTGGTTGTTGCGGATTTGCAGATCCAAAATCCCGTTTGTTCCAGTGCTTAAACTTCTACTCCATTTTAACAACATATCTATAAGCATAACCGAGTGATGAGATGTCCAGAAAATCCATTTCAGTTTGGATGTATCTGTGTAGATCCCTGCAGTATTTCAGAACCAGATGTCACTCAGATTATTTGATACCTAGCTTAGTGTGCAAGGTATGGAAGGTATTGGTGAACTCTGGAACTTCTTGGCCCCTCTCTTGCCGCATTGTGGTCCATCTCATGTACTGGTCCTCATAGTTTCCAATAGGGTAATATTGTTCCTTTACCGCATCCACAAAAAACTTCCAATTGGGCACGGCCCCATATATTCCAGACTCCTCTGTGGAACTTTGCTCCCAGTAAGTTTCCCACCAATGTTTGACATGGGGGAGATATTTAAGGAGTGTGAAGATGATATTTTCCTTGTCGAAAAAATTATGAACAGAGAAATAACCTTCTAACAGATTTAACCATTTGTCTAGGGCATCCGCATCTATCTGACCTTCAAATATAGGAATATCAAAATTGACTTGTACCTTAAAAGGTGAGGTGCCTCCAAAGTGGTCGCTTGATGAAGATGCACCTGATGTTATCGGCAGGCATTGAAGGATGTGGGAAAAATTTTCCATCTATTCGTCCCTTTGTCGCGTGAGAGCTTGCTCAAGCAACAGATTGATAGAATCATCTGCTTTGTCGTTTTTCTTTTCTTCAACCATTGAGGTTTTCTTGGGTGTGCAAGAGAGATTTTCCTCAAGAGAGACAAGCTCAAGACCCAACTTTATATACTCGTACCTCATCGGGGACATGCATAGAAAAACTATCAAGAGCGGGCTGCTCTCATACCACTGATCCGGATTATTTTTGGCACGAAATGAGAGCGGAGATATAACATAGAAATATACAAAGATATTAAAATAGAAACAGTAATATAATAGAGATATATTGGAAATATAACTAGAGGCAAAGATACACAATAATACACTATTTCTATTAATGAAAGAAATGTACAGAGACTGTAAAAATACAGAGTGAAAGACTTGCTAGAATGGTGGCAGCTTATCTCTGAGAAGAGATGTGACGGCTACTCGCATTCGCAAGAAGATGATTGTTACAATGAGTCTCTAAGGGCCTTTTTTAACATAAGTAAAATCCAAAACCCTAACCCCGGAAGATGAAAATCCAAAAGGTTTGCAGGCCCTGATGGGGGTAGTTGATACGTCAACTTCCCAAGGGCGTAACTTTTGCATACGGTCTTTGTTTGGGGAGCTCGATAATTCGTTAGAAATACATATTTGAGTAATACAACTTTGGTGTGATCAACATTGAGGGATATTCCATGTTGCTCCCCGTTTTCCCAAAAAAAACGTTGTTTAGGGCCTCAAAATGGCTCCAGAAGTTCAGGACCTGAAAAACTGCTAAAAATAGTAAATTACCAAAATTGCTACAAAATTGTTTTAACCCAGTTGGAAACGGTGGGTGGCCACCGATAACCACCTAGATCAACTTACAATTTCAATTTTGACATTGCAACAACTCCTCTAAGCTCTCCTTTCCATCCCCTTGGATCTCACACAATCATAAGTATGATGCTCTTAATAATCCTCTTGAATGTCTCAAGATTAAAAGTATGATACTCTGAAATTATCTCTCCCCTTTTACTCAAGTATGGCCTTCACTATATAGGCTTTGAGGTATCGCAACCATAGGATAGTTTTGAGGATAGGATGTGGTCAAATGAGGATTTGGCTCAACCAAAAATATTGACCTTGCCTTGAATATGAAATAGCTCGAACCAACCCCTTAACCAATTGCAAACTTTCGGAAACAACCTCACAAAACAAGGCATGATGGTTGCAACAACTTCATCTCCCCCCCATAACTGTGCACAGGGTGATGATGAAGGTATCTTYGCTCCCTAATAAACTCTAGAGGGGTGATGATCAATGGATCATCGCTCTTTGTATATGGGAAGGGGGGTGATGAAGCTCAAACAAGGCCAAAATATTAAGGAAAAAGGTAGTATTTCAACCTCGAAATAATATGTTTCCCTTCTAACTTGTCTAGGGGTCATGAMAAACACTTATTCATGGTGATGAAGTTGTGACACTTGGTAAAGTGTGACATTTAGGTGCAACATTTGGTAGTGCGACACTTAGGTGTATAAAAGTTGTGACACTTAAGTGCGAAATTTGGTAGTGAGACACTTATGTGTGTAATAGATTCCCCTTAAAGTGTGAGGTCAAAAGAAAATTGATGGCCGAAACACTTTACAAAAATATGTATGTGAGGGTGTTGGAATAGGAGAGTTGGTTAGAAGTTGCAAACAAACATCAAACAATAAATATGTATCATCCACAAGGTAGCCATACCCATGCTCGGAATACACTTGACTCAAAGCATGACCGCCAACCAATACACTATCGATCCATGGAAGTACTGAATAAGGATATGGCCACCAAAAATACAATGTGGATCCACACCTTCCATGTCGTTATCAGGTCGTAGCCACAAAAGAATACACCATGGAGCTATGATATGACAAAAACATAGCCACGAACCAATACAAAGTGTATCTATGTGACAACACATATATCAGTGAGATTGCCAACATGATGACCATACTGGAATCTTCTAAGTAGTCAAATAATCTCCATCACAACCTAGGTGTCTGATGAGTTTGGTGTCTGAGGAGTTCCCAGGGTCTTTGTCTCGATCCTGAAATGGTATGAATACATCCATGTGAATAGATGTCTTTATGTCTAACATGGTAGAAATGACTTGATTAGTGGTCGTTGATGCATATTGTTAACAAGTGCGAGGGAAATCACCAATGATGGCAATGACTCCCATGGTATCCTAGTACATTCCAACAAATGTGAACAAATGAGATGAAGTTGAACATTTGTAAAATCATTTGATCAGAGGACAATGATGTAAACCTATTTTCGATATTGAGGAGACATGGCATTGAAGCATGCAGGTTCTAAGGTACTAATTGGTATATAAGTCTAATTCATGGATAATGTGTTGAATTTGACATGATAATGTGTTGAGATCCAAGTTATGTATTAATGAAAAGACAACAAAATGAAAGCACTTACTATTTCAATTTTGACGTTGCAATAGCTCCTCTAAGTTCTCCTTTCCAATCCCTTGGATCTCACACAATCATAAGTATGATGCTCTTAATTCTCCTCTTGAATGTCTCAATATCATAGGTATGATACTTTAAAATTATCTCTCCCCGTTTATTCAAGTATAACCTTCATTATATAGGATTTGAGGTATCACAACCATATGATAGTTTTGAGGAGAGGATGTGGTCAAATGAGGATTTGGATCAACCAAAAAGATTCACCTTTCCTTGAATAGGAGATAACTCGAACCAATCCCTCAACCAACTGCAAACTCTTGGAAACAACCTCTCAAAACAAGCCATGATGGTTGCAACAACTTCATCTCCCCTACATAACTGTGCACATGGTGATGATCGAGAGATCATCACTCCCTAATACACTCTAGGGGAGCGATGATCAAGGGATCGTTTCTCCTTGTTTATGGTTAGGGGGTGATGAATCTCAAACAAGGCAAAAATCTTAAGGAAAAATGTAGTATTTCGACCTCCAATTGATAGGCTTCCCTTTCAACTTGTCTAGGGGTCACGACAAACACTTCTTCATGGTGATGAAGTTGTGACACTTGGTAAAGTGCGACACTTAGGTGCGAAATTTGGTAGTGCGCCACTTAGGTGTATAACAGTTGTAAAACTTAAGTGTGACATTCGGTAGTGCGACACTTACGTGTGTAACACCTTGTCACTATATTTGTCATTTATTTCACAATGGTAGAACGTTTTGTCCTTGCATTTATGATATCGACTCCAATTAGGTGTGTGGAATTTATAACACTAATTTTAGTCCTTTTATTTGACAACACAATCCCTTTTTGGGTACGAATATATTTTGAACTTGATTATTCTGATTGGGGACAAGGGAGTTGTTGATTTTGGGGTTTTTTCACACTTGCTCTATATCTTTGATATCTAGTAATTTGGATTCACTTTTTATAGTATCTTTCAACCTTGGTATGCCAATTTGTAATAAGCACTCATCAGATAGGTCTTCTATGTGAGTGGATAGTACATGTAGATCATGAAAATACTCCTCCACTATCTTATATTATTGCAGTTGATTGAGTTTAGAAAAAACTCCCTTATCATCTATACCCTAAAATCTTTTCAAAAAAATTAATATATAGCAATTTCTTGCTAATGCTTGGCATTTTGAGTTCCACCATAAGAACCAATGATAAGTAGATATCTTTACGTATATTGACATAAGGTTATATTTCTCTTCATCATAATGTATATTATTTATATCAAACAATGTTTTTTATTAATCCATCTTGTACCCTTCCAATCATCCTCGCCGTCAAATTTTGGTACATCAATTTTTATCTTGTGGATGAAACCATTAAAAGAACCTATGTTGGATGAATTTTGTGGTGATAGAAATTATGTCTGGGATCACAGTGGACATGATGTGTTGAATTTTGGACTATTGATTTCCTTATTCCCATTCTTCATTCCTTCTACATAACTCTTGAGCAAGTTGTGGTTCCCATGCCATTCCTTCACTCTAAGATCTATATTATCTATCTTTTTGCAGATTTTTTCTGCCACAAAATAAAACACATTAGATATTTTTGTCTCAATTCTAGTCTCAAACCCTTTTATTCCATAACTTAATTACACATTGGAATTTTATTTATCCATAGAGCCAGAGGCCTTTCTTGACAATGTCACGAGCCTATAGTATACCTGAAATTTTCTGTGCAAACTTGAGTTTCTCCCAAGCATGTTTCAATGCTTAAGGCCGTGCAACATTGCTTCACCTTAGCTATAGTGGATTGGTTAGATTATACCTACTAAAACTAGACTACATCTCTTAACTTAAACTCTACCCATAACTTCATCTTAAACTACAATCTGTGAAATGAAACTAAGTCCTACTCAACCAAGTTCATTTAACAATAGGAACACATCCAATCACGGCCTTTAAAAAATCACAACAATATTATATTTAACCAAATATTCAATACTTAACCATCCAAGAAAAACACTACAACACACATGTATAGGTGACCTCCAAGGAAAATTTCTTAACTTTATTATGAATAATGTTACAAATATGGAACAAGGGAATTGCAGTGTTCTACCTACAACTCTATTACATATGTAAAATTATTCTAAAGCAATATTTCCTTCTGAGACTACTCCCCAACAGACTTGCACAATCCAAACCTTGAAGCAATTGTAGTTCTACCTCCTGCAACTCATGTCTTCTTCTTCTTCTCACTCAACAAATGCAATTTTCCCTACTATGACAACACTGAGCTTAGCACAATTACAGAGATCCTTTACACTTTTGGTGAATGATCAATGAATAATTGATTGATTCCTTAGCACCTTTGAGGAATAAATTATTTATATAAGACTTGTCTCACACTTTCTATCCACTCAAAAAATACCAAGTGGACCCAAGTTCCCATATCTCCAACTTCCACTATACCCGATGATGGCATCGTTCCCTTTATGACTTGTCCATCAACCATCCAATATCCAATGGTGATATGCCCAAAGTTACACATGCCCACAAAACTCATCCAATGGATATGTGCTCAACGGATATGAACCCAACAAGTTTGTCCCACAATTACACTTTGTGTATGCTTGTTCTTGAGGGAACTTCTACCGTCTATCGCAACCCCACTAGTACATTGGACCCATTTTTTGACAATTTACCAATGAATTTGTGTCGAAAAAAAGTTGTACATACGACAAAGCCTTCAACCTATTTTATTCACCAATCCATCGTTGAACGAGTGATGAAATATGATTCCTTCGTACGTTCGACAACAGTAAACTTCCAAGTTCGATGGACTTCTTCCACCTAGTTCCAATGGAAGTCTGTCAGAATTATGATATGTGTGCATTGAACTATCGATAGAATACCCATGAAAGTGCATTGAACTATTGAGAATGTACCCACTAACATGCATCGAACAATCGATAGAGTACATGACCAATGAGTATCCACTCCTACGTTTTTATTCCACAAAACTTTGTCAAAGGTATGTAAGAACTTTGGACGGACATTCGTTGAACTATTGACGACATTCGACAAATATGCATTGCATGAGGACATAATTCCAATGAATCAATAGTAGGTCCGATGAAACGTTTGGTTTCTTGTGGTCGGAAGTCTGACAGGAGAGTCATTTTCCTTACGATGAAATCCAAGGTGTTCGTTGGGCTTCCAAAAGTGTTTCCACAAATTGAATTTTTTTTTAATGAAAATGAATACATGTTTCATGTTGATTGTGCATGCTAAAAGAGATTCCATATTCATCATGAAATTTCATCCATATGGTTGACTCTCTTGTTCAGCATAAATCTATTTTTCACATTGATTTTAAAAACCGTCATCTTCCAAGCTTGGAATATGACCACAAATACTTAAAGCATTCAGCCTCTAAAGGCATGGTTGCTTCTCTAGAAGAATAATCAATTGCGATCAAACCTTGAATGTAGAGGATAAGCATGAAAAAACCCTTAAGGTGCATTTTTATTGTAGGTATTAGGATGGGTCCATTGATCATGAAATGGGAATAGAAAAATATTTCTCTTATGTTGCAAATACTCTTGAAGAGAAGGTTACAAATTCAAAAAATTTTGATGGTTTTTATTTTGTTTCCCAACATATAGACATAACCAATTTTAGCATAGATGAATATTTTTATATCAGTGTTGCTCCTTGTCTAGAAACTTTGTGGAAAATATAAGGGAATAGGCCTATTTTTGTTGCCTCAGAAGAATCCCTAAGTGAAATAAATGGAGCTATACGTTCTCATGATGATTTACTTGGTGTTGGACTTTTGGGTTGAGCCAAGTTCTACCTTAGTTCTCCAACAAAACCACTATCACCATCGTCCCTTCTAGTAACCCAGAAGGATACACCAAGCACAGATTGAACATCGCAGTCTCACCCGAGATGGTTTATGGGGGACTTCACGATGCAGATGTCTGCAGTCATGGAAGGGTTTGGGGTATGTTATTTCTTACTTCTTCTTATTCTACTTAATCGTGCATTCTATTCTATTATTCATTAGATTCATTCATTCATTCATTTGCATATTTAATCTAGTGTGCATTGTAAGTAAATCATCCATTCATCTATCTAACCATTCAAATATATTGCATAAATAATAATACATCAAGACACATTACACACATGGTTTTACCATGGTTCACCCCACCTCAGGACATCAACAAAGATCTTCTGCTTCTTTATTCTTATTCATCAAAAAGGGTGTTACACGCATTACAATAGAGTAGTGACTAGTGAGGCGGACCAGGATCACACCAATCTCCACAGCTTGCGACCTGAAACTCAGCTACTTTGACCTCATCCGAGCTCTACATCTCTCATAACAGACTTCCAATCCCAAAAAATCCAAAAAGGTTCTCCGCAAAAGACTTGTCACACTAACAATTCAATCTTAGATAATTATCTGATGATTTTCTAATATACCTCATACCCCTTATTTATATTACAAAAATGGGTTAAAAACCCTTACAATACATCCCAAAACCCTAACCCTAACTAGGCTAGGTTTGTCCACTTTTGCGTCGGATTTCCGCAAATCCTGTCGCTCACGCTGCTTTTCCTCAAAATGTG
Organism: Picea mariana; assembly: GCA_032191745.1. Lineage (NCBI taxonomy): Eukaryota > Viridiplantae > Streptophyta > Pinopsida > Pinales > Pinaceae > Picea > Picea mariana. The sequence continues at coordinate 91,083 of JASDQU010737244.1, read as the reverse complement.
GCATGTTGTTCTACCTCACTTGTTGCATTGTTCTCCAAAACTTCCTTCTCCAACATGCCCCCAACACTAACATGTAGCTCGTCCTGAGCCACGTTATCCTCAATGCACCTTCTACGACGCTACCTCTAGTGCATGAAACTTATTTGCTAATTCTATCACTTTTTCTTTGGCCTCTCAACTCTTCCTTGATAATGTCTCCAAACCCTACACTGTAATATGATCTCCTAGCACTTCTTTGCTTTCGGTGAGCACCTATTCCCATTTTCCCTTCTCTGCTTGGAGCTCGTCAATCATCCCTTCTCCTTTTTTCTGAAATGTCTCCAACTGAGTCCGCCTTGCTTGTTTCTGCTCCTGCACAATCTTTACGTCTTCCAAAAAGATCTTCAATTCCTGTCTTGCCTTCATTCTAAGGGACATGTCCATGTTTTTCTATCTTTTATTCAAGTTATGTACCACCATGTTCAGTTTTTCCTCCTTCTGCTCCAATTGTTCTATCTTTTCATCCTCTTCTAGGCTTGTCCACAACTGTGCATTCATGTTATATAGTTCTACCACTTCTTTCACCTTCTGCGCTATACTCTCTATGTGCACATTAGCCTCTTATTTTCTCTGCTCTCGCACTTCTGTAGGTGATCTCGAAGTTAACTTCTCGATTAGATCTATTATTTATTGCTTGTACCTCTCCATGGTCTGCGCAATGTGTTGTATCTTCACCTTTGTCATAGCCTCTTGTGCCTGTGTGCAATCGGGCATACTCATGTATACCTCTATAAGATTCTTCTTCAAATTTTCATTGTGTTGCTTCTCTTCTTCCTTTTCCAGGGTGATTTTTTCACATGTTACTTGCAGAATCTCCTTCACCTCACGGTTAATCACTAAGTTGGTGGCATTCGCCCTAGCTCGAGCTTTCACTTCCTACATTACACTTGCTTGCAGTCCATATAAGGTTGTTGTGGTTATTTTTTCCATGACCAAATCCATATGTTTCACACATTTTATTGGTATCTACATTATTTCTTCATCCATATCCATCATGTCATGTGTGACTGTGAATCTGTCACTGCTCACTACTCTTGTCTTCATGATCTCTTCCTGTTCCTTCTGTGTTGATGTTTCTTGTTCTTTCTTTGTCTGTTGCGCTATTGGATGATGTGTTGTATTGATTTGCATTATCTGCAAGATATCGTGTACCTCTACCAGTTTTTCCATAATCTCCTCTCTTTGCGCCTCCATTGCATGTACTACATCCTCTCCTCTGTCTTGGACTTTTTCTGCCACCAAATCAGCATCATCCTCTTTGATAGTAATCATTGGAGGATTTTTATGGTACGTCATCTTTTTTTTTTTTAATTATGCCTTATTTGTTCATTTTCTTTTATTATTTTGGGTTGAGGTCTGCACCTCACTTTTCATCTTCGTTGTCTCCCCATCTTTTACTGCCTGCGGATGAGAACTATCCTTCTGACCATCTCATTTGACCTCTATCCTTGATATTGTCTCTTTCTGTCCAGACTTTTTGGTGGTTGCACTACTTCCTGAAGCTTGGCCATGCTCTGTATCCTTTCTAGTGTTTTCAGTTTGACTTCTTGTCTTTTTAGAATTTCCTACGTCTGATTGATCCTTTGGTTTTGTTCCTTTCTTTTTTGATGCTTTCACCTTCCACTGTGTGGGCCAGTTTTTCGCAATCCTGTCTCCATCTTCCCTTGTTGCACAATATCTCATTTCCAAGCACTTATTTTTTGGGTCCTTGTGGCCTGGATCCATAGATGATGTCTTGATGCTTTGAAATTTTCAATGCCTTCATTCCCTTGCACCACTTCTACTGGGATCTACCAGACATTTGATGTCTTTTGTGGCATATCCTCCAAGAACATGGAGAATACTGCGTTGTTGGCCTGCTAGTTCTTGGGGTCCTTTGCTTGCCACAATGTTTCATACCTCACTGCATAACACTTTCCCTTCCTGTGTAAAAAAGTAGAAAACTTGGGCTCCTTCCAACCCACCAATTCGATCAGTATTAGCAACCAAGAGTAATGGAATTATGTTCCATTATCCTCTGCATCTCTATAGTCTACCAAGAATTGGTTCAATAGATATGGTGACCACCTGAAAACTATGCCTTTTGTGCATTGCATAGCTACTGCTATCACTCCTGCTGGGGCTTCTTCCTTTTTTCACTTTATCAACAGTTTGTAGGCCATCAAATTTTTAGCAAACCTTGTTGCATGATCGTTAATGTCCTTGATGATGAGTCTTCGAGTTCCCCTGTTTGTCCTGAACTATGTTTTTACTTCCTCTGCAATCTCTTTATCCAAAGGATTTGTTGTCCAGGTAGTCCTCTGGATTTACTCTGTTGGTAGGAAATATTTTGATCTTTTGTATGATATCCACATCAATGGGGACTAGCCTATCCATCCACAGGACACCTCCATGTACCCTGGCCAATAATTGTTTAATGCACAGTTCCACATTTTTACCGTGCCCAAAATGTGGTATATCCAACAGATTCATCACACCTGAATTCTAAAGGCATGTGACCCACTGGGTGGGCTCCATAATAAGTTTCCCTAGGGGTCCTTCCTCCCCCCTGTCCTCCAAGTATACTTCCTACATGAATTTTGGAAACTTTGTTGTATTAGTGATATCATGGTCTGCATACTTGAGCTTCGGCATCTTCCCTAACATATCTTCCACTGGAATTACAGTGTCAGGAAGATGGGGTAATGTGATTTCTTTCATGCTTGGTTCTTTCCTCCTTTTACCTGTGTCTAGGGTTTCTTTTGTGGCTTCATCCTCGAGTTCTTATTCTTCCTCTCCCTCCATTTCCTACTGGCCCTCGACCTCTTATCTAAGTTTATGTTTGTCCTTTTTTGTGGGTTTTTCGAAACTAGGGTTTGCGCTACCATTAGGGTTTTCTATGATTGGAATCGCTTTCATCTATTCCACTATTGATTTTTATTTCTCTTCTCTAGTGGGATTGATTGATTTAGTCTTATATTTGTTACGTCCTCCACCTCTAGAAAATTTTCTGGTTCTGCCATTTGTTCCTTCTCCCTGTCGGACTGTCGGGTTACTCGCCCAATTCTACTAGGAGTACCAAATTTTGGGGGTGCCATTGAACTATTATTTCTCTCAATCCACTGACTTATCCTTTTTATCGACCACCCTTTTCTCACACTCTCAAATGCTTGGTTGCTCAAAATTTTCTAACTATCAAACTTGCTCGTGTTTTTCCCATTTTATATACCCAGTCATTAATGTTTTGTCCTCTTTTTCACTTTTTCTGGTCATTTGTGTAGTGTCTAATTTTCCTGTGCACATTCTTCCAAATTATGTCGCACAAGTTGATGCACGATGTCATTTCCCAATCACTTATTGCTCCTAATTATTTAGTTTTGGATTTTTCTTCATTTTTCTATTTTTATCTTCCTTTCTCTTCTTTTAGTTCCTACTATTACAATATGTACAAGTCTACTTGTTGTACTGAAAATATTGATAGTTAGTAGGTTGATTGTCCCTATACATTTTCAGTCGACTACCATTCACCATTCCTTGCACTTCCTTTCCTGCTAATTCTTGCAGTTGTACAACACCTCCATCTATGATAGACTTTATCTGATATGGCCCTATCCAATGCATTTTGAGCTTCCTTGGGTGTTGTAAATACCTACTGTCATAGAGGAGAACCAGATATCCTTCCTTAAACTTCTTCTTCTTGATATGTATATCATGTCATTCTTTATCCTTTGCCTTATGTAACTCTTGATGATTTTGTCTTCTTCTAATTCCATCAGTTGAGCCAATCTTTCATGTGCTACGCTATTTTTTGTCATGTCTGTGATTGTTGTAATGCGTAGACTTTGCATTAAATATTCTAAGGGAACTATTGCCTCATGTCCATATACCAATCTAAAGGGTGTTTTTCCTGTTAATTTCTTGCAAGTAGTTTTATAAGCCCAAAGTATTATTGGTAGCTTCAAATCCCAATCATCTATGTTTACATTACAAATATTTGTCAAGGCATTCTCCAAAATCTTCTTGAAGGCTTCCACTATGTCATTTTCTTGTGGGTGGTAAGGATTACAATTCTGGTGGTATATATTAAACTCTTCAAGCATTTCCTCAATTGTGTTGTTGATGAAGTGAGTCCCCTGATCACTCATCAATATTCTTGGACATACAAATCTTGTTACTACATTCTCAAATAAAAAGTGTGTTGCAGTCTCTACATTGCAATCCTTTACTGGTGTTGTCTCTGCCCATTTGGTTAATTATTTTGTCTCTATAATAATATATCTGGCTCCTGATATTCTTGTTGGTGGATTAACTGGACCTACAAAATCTATTTCCCATTTATCAAACACTTATAAAGTAATATGTGGTCTCAGTGGCATCTCATCCCCCCTGGATGGATTCCCAACTCTTTGACAAACATCACACTTCTGACAGTATTATTTTGAATCATTATGAACTATTGGCCATCATAATCCTACGTGTAATACCTTATGTGCAGTAGTTTTTCCTGGGTAGTGTCCTCCTGCAATTCCTTCATGTGCTTCTACCAAAATAATGGGTCTTTCATGTTCCATCACACATCTCCACAAGATGTTGTCTGCTCCAAGTTTTTATAAATGACTTGTAATCAACTGATAATCTGCAGCTCTGAGAACCAATTTTTTCTTTTGTACAGTAGTAAATTCTCTTGGTGCAAATCTTGTACTCAAAAAATCAATAATGTCAGCAAAATATTCGTATGCAATTTGTACTGAAAACAATTGTGCATCTATAAATTTGTCTTCCAAGTTACTGGGCTCTTCTCCATTTGTTATTCTAGACAAGTGATCTGGTCCTGCATTCAATCTTCCATGCTTCACCACAACTTCAAAGTCAAATTTCTGAAATAGTAGCAGCGATCTGCATATCCTTCCCCCCAACACTAGATTATTAACTAAGTATCTCAGCGCTGAATGATCTGTAAACATATTAAAGTGTTGTCCCAACAATTAATGTATGTATTTCTCAAAGAATACACCATTGCTAATCCTTTTTTTTTTTCTGTAGTGTTGTAGTTTTTCTCTAAATCTGATAACTTTCTACTTGCAAATGAAATCGGGTGATCTATATCACCTTCTCCTGGATAGGTTAATATTGCTCCTAATGCTATTGCATGCATACATTCACATGAAATTCTTTATCCCAATCTAGAAATACTAAAATTGGCGCAGTAACAATATTCTCCTTTAAAATATCCATACTTTTTTGGCATTCATCATTCCATTGGTACTTTATATCCTTTGAATAGTTTCTCCATTGGCGCAATGATATGTGCATATCCCCTAATGAGTTTTCTATAATACCATCTATGTCCCAATGTACTCTTCAATTGACGCACTGACTTTGGTGGTGGTAAGCTAAATATGACAACAATTTTAGCAGGATCAACTAGAAGACCCTGTTTACACACCACGTGACCTAAGAAAATGTCAAAACATGTGTTGAAAATTCACTTCTTAATATTTAATGAGATCTGAAATTGTTTGCATATATCCAACATCAGCCTTATTACTTCAACATAATCTTTTAGCAAGTTGAACACTATCCATTCATCCAAGTAAACCTCCAAAAATTTGTGAATAAAGTCCTTAAATGTTGCTACTACTACTCTTGAAAAAATGGTTAGTGCATTCTTCAATCCAAATGGCATAATTGTATACTAAAATGAGCCCCACTTTGTAGAAAAATTTGTCGTGTGTTTATCTTATGGTGCAATCCTTATCTGATGATAACCTAAAAATCCATCTGTAAAAGAATAAGCTTCTTGACCCCCTACATTTTGCAAAACTTCGTCTGTAAATGGGGTAGGAAAAGGATCATGTAGGAAAGCATCATTCAATTTTCTCAAATCTACACAAATCATGATCCCTCCTTGCTTATTTTCTAGCACCACCATAGGACTGATCCATTTGGATTCTTCTACAGGTTCTATAACACCATATTCTAGCATCTTATCAATTTCTATTGTTACATTCTCTTTGTATATTGGATTCAATCTATACAACCTCTATATGGTAGGTCTTACTTTTGGTTTCAATAGGATTTTCATCTCTCCTAGCTCTCCTTATATCCCCTTCATCTCTAAAATGTTGCTAGAAATAATTCATTGTACTCGTGCAGTAATTATGTGATACTTTCTATTGTCTGATGATCCCAATAATCTCCAATACTAGTCATATTTGGGTTATCTGCAGCTCCAATGTTGACCTTCTTAATCTTTAAAGGTGCAGCATAATATTATGAGTCTAGATTGAGACCTTCTACTTCCCTTTCACCTTCTACTTATGGGATCTGTATATTGCATGGATTATCTTCTTCAAGTTCTTTTGCTTCTGCTACATGATAACAGTGCAACAATTGTTTGACTGTTTGACTAGCCTACTTCTAAGATGTTGGAATTGTTTCAAACTCTAGTTCTTCAAATATCATGTATCTTACCACTTTCAACATTGTGTCCATCTCTGGACTATCATGTTCAAAGGAAAATGTAACTACAAAGCTCGGTTGTATTTCTTCCCAGTTGGTAGTTTCTCTTCGTTGTTCTTGTTCTCTATACTAGTTCTTCGGAATTCCTTCTAGTGTGTGAATAAAGTGATGTGGCCATTCTTTTGGTGGTACTAATATCCATTGAACTATGAAATTATGTACATGCTCTTAGGGTTGTCCAAATCCTTCATATTTATCCTCGTATTTGTGTTCCTRCCCTACGCCAAATATGATGTGCAGTAACCTTTTGCACTAGAGCCAATTGTTGTTTTTTTTCTTGTGTGTGCCCCRCCATCTTGCAAGTGTAGCTTTTAAAGCAATATCTAGTGCTGGTAATCTCTAGTTTTCCATAACTTATACCTCATATTTCATCAAAAATTCTTCTAAATCATTTAACCCATAAAAAGTGGGAGGTTCCCTTACCTCTGYACCAACCCACCTCAGTGCATGCATCATTCTGGCACATCTCCTGGTATAAAATTCATGTAATCGTACTTGTTTCCAGATTTCCAGTCATGTGTCAGAGTATGAAGCACAAGAACTAATAGTCCTCCAACTAAGCATGCCATTTGTAGTTGGGTTGATATAATATTCTTTGCGCATGATAGTTTTGTATAATTGGTTCACATTTTTTGTCAAGATATTATCTGTAGGTTCTACATACCTTCCTCCATCTGAAGGATCTAATGGCACAATAACTTTGGATTCTCTAGACTCAAATATCATCTTCCTTTTTCTTCAAGTTAATAATAGTATGGTTATCAAAGGCCCAGTCCAACCTCAACAGTGCTAGATTTCAAAGTCCACCATGGTACACACACCAACTAGAGCTACCAGAATCCCCTTCAACCTTCCTATTGGCACCACTCTATGATGATTTGCCAACTTCAACTGAATAGGTGAATACCCTAATTGTGGTTCTCATGTGGCTTCCCAAGTTTTCCTTGGCAGAACATTGACTTTAGATCCTAAGTATAATATAATATCCCCCATATTGAAATCTCCTATGTTAGAATTCAACCTGAATTCCCTATTGGTTCTTCTCTTCTTTCAAACCTGATCTACACTTTTTACACCCTCTTCCCCAGGATTACACTTTTCCAATAAATTTTGCAGTACTTGTAAGGGATTTTTATCACTCAACAATTTGACACAAGCTCCCAAAAAATTTCTTAAGTTACTTGCTTGTTCTGAAGACTACTCTTGATTGGTTTGATCAAATAATGGGGTCATTTCATAGACTGGTATGTGATCTAATGGATTCATTCTTGAAGTGGACGCAATATTTCCCTTCAAGATATATTGTCTAGCTTCTTTGAATATCTCTTTCTCTTTGCGCGCATCAAACTTTTGTTCACATATTATGTTCTTCCTAAGCCACTCGTACTAGGTCTAATCCTTCTTGGATGCATATTCCCCTGTTTTAGCTCCTCCTCTAGTCACTATGTTAATATTCTTCATGTCTTCTTCTATGTGTTCCACCTCGATCCATTGCACATTGTTGTGGGTGGGAATCCCTCCTACGGACTTAGCATTTAAGGGTTCTGATTATGCATGCAGAAAATGACCATTTCAAAGGCTTCTACTGTTTCCTATTCTCCCAATGTGAAACCCCACAATCATGCAATACAAAAGTGTAAACAAGATTTGGTAACTCTACCTTAATTCCTTCGTTTGATTTTGATCCCTTTGCTTTCTATTGCTCTTTGATTGCAAGCCTCCTCCCAAAGCTGACCTGCATTCATACACGAACAAACAGAGAGCTATGAGCATGCATTTCATATACTAATTATTGGGTTAGTTGTGACAATATCATAAAATAAACATTCAACTTGAACACATGATATGGCGGGACGGGAAAAGTATTCCTTTTTGTATTAATCTTCACAATAGCAACTTACAATATGTGATCGGCACTGCTCCTCGAGACTGGTCCTGGGCTCCTCTTCAAATGTCCTCCAACTTCTTTGCTCTATACTTCTATTTGCACAAGGATGACTAAAGGTTGGGACAAAGGGAATGCTCAATTGGGTATAGTGTCTTTGCTATGATTATCCTCTTCCAAATGGGACCCCTAACCCTTCTTTTATAGGCTAGAAGAAGTTAGGTATTTCGTCGAACTTCCGGCCATGCATGGCTAAAAGGTTTAGTTAACTTACCCAAAGATGTGTGTTTCGTCAGAAACTTTCTTTTTTTCGTGCTTTTGTAGGTACACGCGGGCTGTCTTGGGTCAGCTAGCGTGTACACGCATGTAGTAATGGAGCAGGGCACGTGGGCCTTTATAAAAGGGTTTTTAAAAAGAGTTTTTCAGCAACGTTTTGGCAAAGAAGGAATCTAAGATGGTCTGATTCCAGGTAAGCATGTATGGTGCAAATTAGGGTTATAAAATATGCCCCCTAATGTGTGAGGTCAGAAGAGAATCTGATGGCTGAAATGCATTAACAATATTCACCGATGTGCCGAACAAGTGAGCCCAGGGACCAGAAATCGGGTGGTGCCATCTGCAAAATAATAATTGTCTCACCGAGGCGAGCATACCCATGCTCGGGATAAAATAAAATCATGGCTACCAATCAAATACACTGTAGATCCATGTCATATAACTATATAAAGTGTAGCTGCAAACAATACACAGTGGAGCTACATCTCGAAATCAAAAAGATATACATGTAGAGTATCCATCTTCTAGAAGCTGATAAGGCCTGATGGCTAGAGATGAGGTCTTCGGAGCTCGAGCAACAACTTCAAAATCTTCAAAACTCAGGTAGGAGTGTAATATGAGTGTACGACTTCACTACCCAGAGGTATTTGATGGCTCGTCGGTCATGGACTAGAGAATCTTGATGATCAGACTGAAGGCTTCATTGATTTCGAACAAAGACTTGATTGGACATTCAGGATGGTTGGGCATGAGGGCAAGAGACAAAATGCAGAGGGGCCAACTCAGGCTTGGTAAAATCTTCCCTTGGACAATAGCATGACAAATGATGAGACTCAAGCAGCATGGCATTAACATAAGTTTACGAGGCAGGAGGCAATGCAAACTCTCCATATGTTTGGAAGAATAACCAAACGGAGGAGGACACAGCTCTATGTAGTGAGAACAGCTTCCTAAGGTTGTATTAAATCCCAGAGTTTGATGAACAAATAGACAGATTGAGCTTTATCCAAGGGCGACTCATTATGCTGCCAATAAAGAAAATACTTTTCCCTTCCTCTTTTTGGGGTATATTTGATTTTTTTTTGTTTTTTCAATAATTTTGGAAAAAGAATAAAAGAATGTTACATTACAAAGGAGGATCGAGTGTCGCAAACATACTATGTCCAAGCGCACAGAACACGGGGATGCTCAGGACTAAGGGACATATGCAAGAAAATGACACTCAGGAAAAATCCTCTAGGGGCCAAAGGTGTCAAGACGTAGAGGCAAAGTGCTACAGGGCTTGCGTATAAGGCATGCTTCAAATGGTTCAGTTGAGAGAAACATGGAGCTGGCATTAGGCCAAAAATAAAACACACAATGGTAACATCCTTTGATGTAAGTTTAACGAGCCCAGAGAAGGTAAGATCGGCAGTTTTTCATATTTAGAGAGTCTGAAAAAATGTAAAAGGAGACTCCACTGGGGTACCTTTTTCGAAGGTAGTCTAGTCGGTTCGAAAAAGGGGTAAACTAGCACCGAAAAGACGTCTATTCAAAACCATTTTAACGAGTGTGATAAATACAAGATCACTCGTCCATTTTTTCATTTTTAAGGAGTCTGAAAAAAGCTTAGTTATGGACTCCATCAAGAATGTTCTTCTGGACCATTTTAACGAGTGTGAAAGAATAAGGTCACTCGGCGATCTTTTCAATTTTAGGGAGTCTAAAAAGAGCTTAACTATGGACTCTGTGGGGGTTCCTTTTTCGTACATTTAGTCCCTTAGGCCCAAAAAAGGGTTAAAATGATACTTGAGAGTACTCTTCTAGAGAACTGAAGTTCCTTAGAGTATACCTTTGTTCGTACAGTTGACTGTCTGGACCGAAAAAGGGGTAAACTACCGTCGGATAGACATGACTTCAAATTTCAGTTTAACNGTGAAAGAATAAGGTCACTCGGCGATCTTTTCAATTTTAGGGAGTCTAAAAAGAGCTTAACTATGGACTCTGTGGGGGTTCCTTTTTCGTACATTTAGTCCCTTAGGCCCGAAAAAGGGTTAAAATGATACTTGAGAGTACTCTTCTAGAGAACTGAAGTTCCTTAGAGTATACCTTTGTTCGTACAGTTGACTGTCTGGACCGAAAAAGGGGTAAACTACCGTCGGATAGACGTGACTTCAAATTTCAGTTTAACGAGCGTGAAAGGCCAAAAGATCACTTGGAAATCTTTTCATGTTTAGAGGGTCTGGAAAGGGATTAAAAGAAGACCCGTGTAAAGAACGTTCTTCTGGACCAATTTAACGAGTGTGAAGAAACAAGGTCACTCAGCAATCTTTTCATCTTTAGGGAGTCTGAAAAGGGCTTAAAGAAGACTCCATGGGGGCTACAACTCATGTATGAAATTGGTTCAGGTAGAGCCTGCTACTAGGCTCAGACCAAGATTCTCTTCAATAATCAACTTGGGAAGTCTCCCAAAAGGGAAGAAAACACAAACCACGGTGTAAGTCCTCCTGCGGGATAGAAACCGTAGTCATGGCTTCAAGGATAGCCTCATCTGAAAGAAATTCAAAATTCGAGAAATCACGCAAACAAGGGTGAAGTAAATTGACCATACTCCATATGATGATGGAGGTTCTCACCGGGACTAGCAGAGTCTATCAGCGAAGAATCACAATCATGAGGGCTTGAGGATCTACTAACAACGAGATCAGACTCAGAAGGATACTCAAGCCTACTTGGACCAAGAGGGGGAAACAAGGGCTCCCATGCCCCCATTGGATAAACCAATGGATCAATTGATGAGACTAAGTCTCGGGAAGGCCAACATGATTTCACCGGTTTTTGTTCAGAAGCAATTGAACATCGAGGATAAGATCCCACATAATTAACCCGTGGTGGGGTAGAGTCTACATGAACGCTAGGAACATATAAAGGGGTAGTCTAAAATAATTTTGAATTAGGATGGTGATTATCAGATGCCAGCTAGTCGATAGTGACAATGCTTCCATTGTGAGGGAAATGCATCACTCGGAAGAGCGTAGACACTACAGCATTCATAGCATATACATAATCACACCTGAGAAGCATATTGAAATCTAACGGGCCTTGCACCACTATAACATCGACACGGACAATCTTCCCACCTAATGAGATAGGAAACTGAGGAAGAACCCCCAAATATTCACTAGGACATCTGTCAAAAGCCAATAGTTCATGCGAAGAAGAAACAAGCTCGGGAGATCCCAAGACTTTCCAAACTGAGGAGAATAAAATACTTGCAGAGGCTCCTTCATTCACAATACATCGATAAATGTTTGTTGAATTAACTTCAACCTTATTTGAAAAGGTGTGGCAAAAGGAAGACGAGGCTCAAAAGGTCATTCCAACCAAAGGAAACCATCCTAGGGCTTGGAGGGGGTGTGCTCGGAATGAGCAGAATGCCTCCTTGTTCTGAAAGTACTTAACCAAAAATGCTAAAAACATAGTCGATAGACACGTCACTCCCCAAAAGAACAGTGGGATCATCCGATGACTACATCAGCATGACCACTTTCGCAACCAATTCCTGAATAGGTTGTGGGACTACATGGTCTAAAGGCACCTCACCCCACAAAAGAGGAGTGGGATCAGCCGATGACTGCATTGGCATGACCACTTTTGCAACCAATGTATGAATAGGCTGTGAGACTACATGGTCTAAAGTCACTTCACCCCCAAAAAGAGGAGTGGGATCAGTCGATGACTGTATCGGCATGACCACTTTCTCAACCAATGGTTGAATAAACTGTGAGGAAACCTCAGAAGACTCATAATCAGAAGATCTTGCAGACAGGGACCACAATCTTTGTACCTCTGGAATGCCAGGGCACAAATGAGTAAGGTGATCTCCCTTGCAAAGCTTACAAGGGAACTTAGGCTTACGTCCTATCCATCTAGGTTTCTCAACAGAATTAATGCCCCCAGTGTGACTAGCAGTGGTTGGTTGCACATCTCCAATGTGACTTGAAGAGGTTAGTGATGGGTCGATAACATGACTTGCAGAGGCTACAGACCTATTACCAGTATGACTAGCAGGAATTGGACTTTTTCCCCCGACATGACTTGCAGAGGGTGGGTTATTTCCCCCAGCATGACTTGCAGAGGCTGGGAGCTGGTCTTCAACGTGACTTGCAGAGGTTATTGACCTATCTCCAACATGACTCACAGAGGTTGGTGGTTTCTTCTTCCTACTCTTCCTCTTTCTATTTCATTTAGACTTCCGGTTACTAGTAACTGTACTTTCACCAGAGGCGGGAGAAGAAGGAGGAGAAGAATTTGCTTATGAAGAAAAATCAACAAGGTACCCATGACTTAAGGTTCTTAACTGAGAAGCGTCAAGAGAATTCGGGACATTTGGAATGGTACCCAACCAAACCAGAAGTACCACATTCAACCTAGGAATGTACAAAGTGGCCATCAAAGGGACACCAACATTTCCAAAGAAAGGAAAAGCACAAGAATCCCCTTGCGAAGGGGTTCCTTGGTTGGTATCGTCAGTAACCTTAGCCATGAAGATATTATGCACAGGTTCTGCCCTTGCGGGATCGTTCAAATATGTAAAATTCTCACACTGACTCTGGCGAACCAGTGGTATCAAAACAACGCCTATAACGAGGTGGCTCCACGTTTCTAAGCGGAAGACCAAAAAGTCCTCACGACTGACAGAGTGGGCGGTCTACCACCCTAGGTCATAGACCCAAAGAAATGACTAACTAACTCACTTTGGAAAACTAGGGAGCACAGAGCACACACTAGAAAAACTCCTAAAGGAAAATCAAGCAAACGACTAACTAGTTGCAAGAACAGTTACACCAACCAACACTAGAGCAACTTACCGGTGCAAGTGCAACTTGAACACGGAAGAACC
>JASDQU010737244.1:23153-59172 GCA_032191745.1 Picea mariana | reverse complement strand
ATCATGTCCATGTCGAAGGAGCATTTTTCCAAGTTGGCATATAGCTTGTGATGTCGCAGAGTGTGCAGAACCTGCTGAATATGTTGCAAGTGTTCTGCCTAAGTCTTGTTGTAGATGAGGATGTCATATAGATACTCAACCAAAAAATAATTAGTGAAAGTAAACAAGAAATATTCCATCAAATGGCATGACCAACCATTCAAAAATACCTTCTTTTGACTTGAAGGTAGTTTTCCATACATCTGCATGTTCTATTGGGACTTGATGGTAGCCAAACTTCAGATAAATCTTATCGAAGTATTTTTCCCCCTTGATTTGATCAAGGAGATCGTTAATTCAGGGAATCAAGTACCAATTCTTGACTGTGATTTTATTTAGGGCCCAGTAATCAATGCAGAGTCACCAAGTCCCGTCTTTCTTCTACACTAGCATTATTGGGCTTCCACAAGGTGATGAGATGGGTCGGATGTGACCCTTGTGGAGTATTTATTTTATCAAATGTTTGATATCCTCATTTTATAGAAGAGAGAGGTGATAGACTAGCCCATTGGGTAACGGTGCATAGGGGGTAAGATCAATGGGATGCTTGACCTGACAGTGCAGAGGTACCTCAGTAGGTGAAGAGGAGATGTCTTTGTATTCTTCCATGACCTTATTCAGTTGCTTCTGCGGCATGGAGAGGCTAGTCACAGAGGCCATGGATTTGGTTGCAACCTTTCACTCACTCTCAAAGAAAATGACGAAGAAGAAAAAAATCTCGGTCTGAGAAATGACCTTTTTGCATTTCTTGGAAGATATCAAGGAAATAGCACTAGGTGGGACTACCTCGGGAATCCTGTACAATTTATTGTTCGAAGTAATAATAACACTGCAAGGCCTAGAATCATATACAGCATGATGTTTCCATAAATACGATTGGCCCAAAATAACATCACAAACTTCAAGGGGAGCAACATCACACAATACCTCATCTTTGAATGGCTTGATGTTGTACAACAGGTGGCATTGTTGGCTGACGCGAAGATCGCGTCCTTGACATAGCCATTCGATGGTGTAGGGATGTGTAGCCTCTTGATGACCTATGTTGAGATTATTTTATTTTGGCTACCTTTATGAATGATGAAGTGCAGCAGAGTGCCTTTTAACCACATCTGTGAATGAAAGAGGTGTGTGCCTTCCTCTAGCTCATCAGGTTCATCGGGATGGATCTTGGTGGTAGCAATGGTAGCACTAGGTTCCATGTCAATGATCTGTCTCCCTTTTTCTAGTTCTGACTTAGAGCCGAAACCTGCATCTGATTTAGAATCTTTTACCTCAGCCAACAATGACTGCTTTGAGTGGCAATTAGGATTTTTATGCCAGGGGCTCTTATGGAAGTCGCACCACTTCCCGGCATCTTTCTTCATCTTCCCATTCTCCTTCTTTTCTTACGGCTCGGAATGGTTGTCTTGAGGTTACCCATATTTTCTCTGTTCTTTTTTCTATAGGTTGGGGATGCCCTTGCCCTGCTTCTTTTGTGAGGGGTTCCCAGACCCAAATTGTCGCGTCTTTTGTTTCAACTTCTACTCGATTTTTATGGCATATCGATAGGTCGTGCCCAAGGATGAGATGTCTAAAAACTCCATTTATGTCTAGATGTATCTATGTATACCATCGTGGTACTTGAGCACCATATGCCACTTAGAATATTTGATACCCAGATTGGTGCGTAAGGTATGGAAGGCATTACTGAACTCTCAAACTATTTCATCTCTTTCCTACCACGATGTGGTCCATATTGTATACAAGTCATCATAACTTCCAACATGGTAATATTTTTCCTTAATAGGATCCCTGAAGGAACCCCAAGTAGGTGCAACTGAAAATAATGTGGATCCCTCTATTTTCTTTTGCTCACAAAAATTCTCCCACCAATCTTTGACATGGGGGGCGGCCTTGAGGAGCAAAAATGTAATCTTTTCTATATCGGAAAAGTTATGAATGGGAAAATACCCTTATAGAAGGTTTAACCATTTATCTATGGCATCCACATATATTTTACCTTCAAATATAGGAATATCAAAATTGATCTATACCTTGAAGGGGGCAGCGCCTTCGCTTGAGGTGGATGCATCATCTGTCGACAGTCATCGAATGATTTGTGAAAAATTTTCCATCATTTTGTTCCTCTGTCACTCAAGGGTTTCCTCGAGAAAAAAATTGAAAGGATATCATGTCCCTTATTATTTATTTTCTCACACCATGGATATTTTCTTGGGCATGCGAGAGAAATTTTCCTCAAGAGAAACAAGCTCGAGACCCAATTCTCTATACCCTGACCGCGTCGGGGACATGCATTAAAAAACGACGAGTAGACCACTTTGATACCACTAATACGAATTTATGCGAGAAACGAAATGAAACCAAATATTTATATATTAACACAAATACATGGTGAAAAATAATAGATATACAGTAAAACTTGACTTCTATTAAATAAGAAATATGTTGAAAACTGTAAAATGCAGACTGAAAACAAGCTTGCTATAATGGTGGCATCTTATCTCTGAGAAGAGATGTGATGGCTATGCTCATTCACAAGAAGATGAGTACAATGAGGCTCGGAATGAATTTTTACAATAAACATGAATTCCAAAAACCTAACCCTAGGAGATGAAGCGCCAAAAGTCATGTGGGCCCTGGTCGGGTAAGTTAGTACATCAACTTCTCGGGGTCATAACTTTTGCATACGATCTCTGTTTAGGTCACATGATGGCTCGTTGGAAAGGTATTGATGAGGAGATTCATTTATGTGGCTCAATAAAACCCTTTATTTAACATTGAGTTTCCCAATCATGAAAAATTGTCATTTAGGCGCTCAGAATGGCCCCGGAAGTTCAAGAACCGAAAAATTGCTAAAAAATAGCAAGTTGCTAAAAAATTGTTTTGAGCCAGTTGGAAAAGGTGGGTGGCCACTGAGATCCTATTGGATCACAAACCTCCACCATCCACTCAATTCATGATTAAGAAATTCATTATATCAGGTGCCAAGACCAGGAGTAAACATAAACGTTGATCTCCATCAGGAAGTCAAAGATCTAGGGAGGAGGTTTATTTCACGTGGAGAAGTAGCCCATGATTTAATATTAAGTTGGGATGAAAAATGATCCTAATTGTCCAACATATTGAATCAAGTCGAAGGACTATACATTCCATGCCCCCATAGCATGGATATCTGAGTTGTAACTTATCCCCTGAAATGAATGACAATAGTTCATCTTAATGATTTATTAATTCATGTCCATCAATTTGTAAAGGCAGGAAAATTGTTGATAATCCATGAGCATTAGAGCTTGATTTAGGGATCCTAGTCATATGTGATGTAGGTAAGTTATCATCTCTTACCTTGATAGATATCAAGAACTATGTGGTTTATTCCAAGATCAAGTAATTTGATTAAGGAGATAGTCTGGTTTTGGGTCAAGTTGATCCAATTAGAGGGTAGAGATCACAAATGAAGGAGAATTGATCCATTTCATGTGATCAATTCATGGACTTGAATTTAATTAATATTTGTGTTGCAGATATTTAACTCTGATAGAGATGAGTTGAGGAATGTTTGAATGTTTATCAAGTGTTATAAGGAGATCCTTGGATAGTCTAGTTATAGACTTGTAAAGAAGCCACATTGAAGGGTTTCTTATACTTTGGGTATTGACCATTAAGGTAATCAACATGCAACATAGATTTGAATCATCTATTCTAGTTCCATGAGAGTTGTGCTCAATATTGCTCAAAATATTCTCTAAAAATGTTTCATCTTTAGGTTTGATAAAACCCCAAGAGAATCTCCATGGAAATATATCCATCCATGACCCTTTAGGAACTGGAAAGGGTTTATATAAACCCATGCTTTGTTATCCATCTTTATCAACTAGGTAAATTCTATATGAAAAAATAATTGTGTGAATGCATTTCCTCATTTAAGGCCAAAATAACTTCTCGTTTACCAATATGTAAGTCTTGTCCCAACCAAAGTGACCTCCCAAGTCATTTGAATTTATTTCTCTAATTGGTTTCTCCCTCCTAAACCCTATGGGAATGAATACTTGGAGTTCCTTGAATAGAAATCCATTAGTCAACAAATACTCATCATAGGAACCTTTACCAACATCTCCCATATTGTTGAGACTTGAGAGCCTCAATAATTTTGTAGAAATAGGGGTTGAATGTATATTCTCCTTTCATTTCTTCAAATCTAACTTTGTCATTGTGAGAAATAGGTGTCTCTTAATTTGACTAAGCTTATTATTATTTGACATTTCTATATTTGATGGAATCCTTGATTTATGGATGATCATGTTTGTTCATAGATACATTTGGAATATATTTATGTTTGAAACTCTTTTGGATATTTTGATTTTTTATAAATGTATGATGTGAGGATTATGTGTGAATCATGAACATGTTGAAAACTACATAATATTGTTAACTACTACGATTGGGTTCTTATACTTATGAATTGATCTGATGATGAATACGCACACGAATTGTATTGTTGAATTGAAAGGTGATCCATTTAACATAAAGCCCTAGCTGTATACGTTCAATTAAGAATCATTCATAATGTTAGCACTAGAAGTCACTCCATACTGCAAAAAGAGTGAGCCTAGTACCCATTTAGTTATAAGAGATTAAATCAGTTTTAAACTCGAGTGGATCAGCAAGGAAGAGCAAGAAGGAGGGTAGAAAATTGTTTTCAAAGTCATTCCATTGGGCATGGAGTAAACAAATCCTACAGATCAAAGGAACTCAAGCTACCTACCAGACCAAAAGATCTATAATTGATGGATGAAGGTATAAGTAAGATAACAAAAATAAGAATATCATCAAGCAGAGATCCTCTCTATAAAAATGACTTGAAATATTACTAGAACATAGATCATGAAAGGAGGCAATTACTACAAATCATTTGCAGCTCATGAATCTCCTGCCCATGAAAAACCATTGATATTCAATGCATGCAATTCCATTCGAGTAATATGACAAGGTGTAATGATAATAAAGAAAACAAATTCTGATAAACAACTTTCATGAATCTCTAATGGAAGAAATGCCTACAGCACATGCCCTCAGGCTTACAAATACACAGATAAATTGTCCATGCAGCTCTCTCAAGCATCTCTCCAGTCATGAACTCACTTCTCCAAGAGCTCCCTCCTTCATTAAATAAAAAATAACATCAAAATATTCTTAGTAGGTCGCATCCCATCTCTTTCATTAGATTTTGGGCCTTTGAGATAGGTGGCAACAGTCGAAGAGACAAAAATCCAACAAACTGTTAAATTTTAGTAAGTTGTTGGAAGTCATTAATTAATCTGTTTCCAACTCATTGCATGAGGTTTCAATGGAGATAAATATTAGGTGCAGGGGTCCTTTATCATCTAAATGATCTTTGAGAATTCATTTGAATCCTCATTGACAGGTGGCAACCTCCAAACAAGGAAAATATCCAATAATTGTTTGAGTTTGCAGCGCACTGGTGTTTTAATTTTATCTTTCAAATGCCAAAACGTGTCAAGCTGATTTTTGGTCATCAAGTCAATTCCATAACCATTCTCCTCCACACAAAAAATTCAGAAGAACCCACATCACCATTTTGGATTTATGATAAAATCTTTCGAAGAAGCTGCTACAAGAAATGAGTTTGCAGCACACTGGTGTTTTAATTTTATATTCCAAATGCCAAAATGGGTCAGGATGATTTTTTGTCCTCGGGTCAATTCCATAATCATGCTTCTCCAAAACAATTTTCAGAATAACCCACATCCCCATTTGGGATTTATGATTAAATATTTACAAGAAGCCGGTACAGGAAATGAGTTTGCAACGCTTGACAGCGGCGCTGCGAACTTTCCTGTAGGTGTTGTTTTGTGCCAAATCAACTCAAATGGTTCAAAAACCATGCAAGAAGCCTTGAAAACCTCTAATTAACCTGCTACAACTTCTGAGTAATGAAAATAACCTGCATAAACATTATATTCATAGCAGCATATGTAACAGTCCCTCTGTTACAACATATAATTACCTGAGAAACGGTCTGATTTTTTTTTTGAAACAGTAATAAGCATCATTAGAACAGAAGAAACATGACCAAACATAATTAGAATAAGTGAAACATGGCATTAACATACTTCAGACAATTGCATTCAGATTCGTGATAATAACATATATCAGTAAAACACATTCTACTTCTCTCAATCATTTGCAATTAATTTAGATACTACATAAAGCATGAAGGATCTACCACATCACATGAGATGAGATTCATCCTACCCACCCAACCTATCCTACAAGGTTAGGACTTTCAAGACACATAATCAATGCTCAAGTCTAGGATTCGTCTGATTAATCTTGACCATTTAAGGTCTCGAGACTGGCGATTGTTCTGAGGAACAAGGAAGTATCTAATTCCCTTAATCTCATTTCATTCCAAGTTTTAAATATACAACAGCATTCTTAACTACCCTTCTATAAACAGAGAAAATATGTAGCTCAGTTACTTGATCAAACATCATTGCATACTATTTCAATACCTTATCACCTTACTCATTAGGGATAGGAAGACATTCCAAAAACACCAAGACAATAATCTTAAATAGAGAACCAAATCCTTTTAACCTACAATCTAGTATATATGACAATTTTAAACCACTTAGAAATAGGGAAGAAATAACTTATAACTGGGAGATAGTCTGTTCTAAGGAGTTTAAGTTCTATAAGAAGCATGAAGCTTCTTCTAGCAACACATTCCAACACCTCTAGAGTCAATTCAAGGAGTGCGTAGATGGCTCCTTGAAGGCCAAAGTTTCAGAAGATACAGCACCCGAAGTGCACAGAGACCTTCTCAAGTCGAACAAAGGGAAAAACTTTTGGAAATAGAATCTCAGGAGAGACAATGTGAACATACACAAGGGAGGCGTAAGTACGCACTCAACAATTAGCATCTAAAGCTCGGGAGGGATGCGCTAATGAGCATTGGCATTCCTTTCAAAGACAAAACTCATGAAAGGAAACATCTGGTAAGGTCATCGATGAAGTCTTTGATCACTATCGAGGATTGAAGGTCTTGTTACAAGTACAAATCCTAAGATCAAAAGAGATACCGCCCTTGAAGTCAAGCAGGCAATCCGATTTCAGGAAGAAAATTTGACAGGCGGAAAACTTTAAGGATCAAGCATCTGGAGCCAAGGAAGAAGTCTCGAAATGGACATGCGTCACTCGATATAAGAAATTGGTCGAGAGTTAAAATGATAGTCCAATCAATCAAGTGGAAGGATAGGACAATCAAGGCCCAAGGCCAAAGATATCGAAAGGTTGAATTCCCTACAACCGTTGGATCTTATTAAGATTTTCAGGTTAAAGGTGGATAGATGTATACAGTCAAGATGCTCGATGTTTAAGCTCTCAGAAATATCACTCTAGGAGAAAACAGAAGTGGAAACAATAAACAACCTAGAGTCTCGAACCCTGAAATAGATATGTACCATTGATCCAAGACTAATCACAGTCGTTGGATGAAATTCGTGAGTACTTCCAATACTGACCACTTCGGCGAAAGGAAGTACAAAACATGTAGAAATTCCTAAAGCCTGAAGCCCCGGAGTCACGAAGTAAGACACTTGGCAACACAATGAGCTCACACGTCATCATAGTCCATGTCAGCAAGATCACGTCAGCAAGGACACATCATGCAATTAGATAGCAACAAGTGTCAAGGTCTAGTTGGCACTTTTAGGAACGAAAGTTATGAATCAAGGTGACACGTGACAACCACTTAGCCTATGCCATGTCAGCAGTGACATCAACTGCCACGTCACTCCGAGAGTATGTCACTCCGGGAGATTTGAATCCAGAGCAACAAAGTTCTCCGAAGTGTCGGAGCTCCGAAGTTACTTCTAGTTGTAGATCTGAGTGGGGTTTGGGAATCGTCAATCCCTTAGTCCTTCGGAGTTCGGATATTCGGCAATTTTAAGAGGTAAGGTAGGTTTGTGAAGACCCTGAAGTTCTGAACTTTCGGAGTAAAAGAGGTTTGTAGATCTGGAGAACAACCAGAACTGTTAGATCTTCAAGTCTGAGTCCTTCGGAGGGTCGGGTATTCGGCACTCTGGAGGAAATATGTTGATTATCAAAAAAAGGTGGAAGTTCCGGAGTCCCGAACTCTAGAGGGGATCTCCACCATAGAAAAATTTACAAGGAAAAATGCACCAGTCGTTATATTGGATTCCCAAAATTTGAGAAAAAGGTGGGACATGGTTAACCCACAACTGTTGATCAACACAACTCGAGACTGGATTCGTCCGATTAGCACTTCAGGAGAAAAGGAGTGTTGGGTTGAATAATATCTGGAACGCCATAGCTTCAGAGCCCCAAATATTGCCCCTTGGAGTTAGCACCAAATTCTAGCTCTCGATCACATGCATAACTTGGTTTAGGAAAAAGGGCTAGCACCCGAACGGGAAGTAAGTAAAAAAATTCCCGAAAACCTAAAATGGGCATCCCACAAATCTGAAGTAAATAGATTAAGTAAAAAAAAATTATAGAACTCCACACCCCTAGAGACATCGGGTAAAACAAATTATACTATGAGAAAAACAAAAACCCAAGGTTTAACGATTTCATGAAAACCCACCATTCGAAAAAATTGATTCAATTTAAACTTAACAAGGAGTTATGGTACAAGTTCGCATCCAGTACGCCTCTCAGCAATGAATCCATCAACAAAACTGACTTGGATTTTAAATGAAAATCAACAAGGGCTTAGGATACAATTGAAACTAAACTACAAATGACCAGCGAGCGATGTGTTTAAAAATTCCTACCATAATCCTCTTAAACTTTGTTCAACATATTTGGGTAAGGATGAAAGACAAACTTAACCATAAGCTATATGAATATGCAATTCTCACTAAACACGGAGGATCAGACCAATGTATAGAGTTCAGAAAATGTCTGAAATTTACAGGGAAGAATTTAAAATATAAAACTATAGCAATTTTTTATTTGCCAGCAAATGTAACACTTGAAATTTAGACCTTCAAATGATTCTACAGTGACTCTATCCATCTATTGCACTAATACTCTCGTAAAATAAATAAATCCAGCGTATAAATAACATAAATCAATGAAACATGTGTGTTGAAGATGTACTTCCAGACCTTGCACTCCCTTCCTTCCTTCGCTTGCTAATCATAGAGACTTCACCAGTACCTCCCAACCAACGCTAGAGGTACTCTTATTCCCCATTATCTCCCTGAGCTGCAAAGGGGCCAAGCACAAAGACCAGAACACAATAGCTTCCAGGCTTGCCTCGCAAGGAACACCTTCCACTTTTTTACAAGCCTGGATGTCCCAACTCTTGCAAGTAAAAATACAGTCAATCAAAATTTTGGTAGATTAATCGTGCCTTCTAGGGATCTGATTCCCTTCTCTTCTACATCCCTTTATTTATAAAATTCTCCCTCATGGACATCTATCCCTCATGCATAATTCGTTAATTTTTAGAAATTCAGATCAAGGATTATTCATCCACTACATGTGTCACATTCTCCCCAAGTTGCACAAGTAATTTCTCTTCTTCTTCTTCTTCTTCTTCTTTTTATTTAAGAGCCACCTTTCCTCGGAATTCCCCATGTGTTCCTAAATTTCCTCTTAGTTGTCTCTTAGTTTCCCCAAATCCCTTAATTAAAGGTTTTCAACTGACTAGATTTTAGTTAGGGTTGGATTAGGGGTCTTCTTAGTTAGGTTAGGGTTGGTAGACTCAAATTATATTCTATGCACAACCCATTCTCTCAAGTTGTAATTATTTTTAAACAAGGATTTCTTTCTAAAAATTTCAAATTATAGATCTTCAATATGCTCAAGAAAGATGTCTTTGCAAGAGACACTTGCCTCTTATTTATACTCTCCAAATGGCTTCCTTAGAAGCATCCACTAGGCCACTTTGTCCACATATCTACTTTATCCACATAGCCACCTTTATCCAACTTTGTCCACTTAGCCACTTTGTTTACATGGCTACTTGTCCACTTAACCTACTTTCCTTATTTTAGGGTTAACCCACTTATAACCACTTTCCATAATTAGAAAGTTCTCCATTAACTTTATTATTTAAATAATCCTCTTTGACTTCATCACTTCACTTTATTGTTTAAGTAATTTCTTCTTTGAAAACACTTTGACTTATTTGACCTTTTGGGGTTTCTAGCCAATATATGAGGGTCCTCCAACTTCACAAGGCCATAACTCTCAAACCGTGAGGAGTTATGTGTAGTTCCAGATACCACCAGAAATGGCATCACAAGCACTATCCATCTAGGATAGTTTCATTGATATATACATTGATCTTCATATCATTATTCCAATATTAAGCATGGGTTCTCTAACCATACTTCTAGGATAACTCAACCGCAAAGCGTCTTCCCATGAGGGATTTCACCATAAGGGGACCACTTTGGAGTTCATCCATTTGTACTTCCTATCAACCATGACAAGACAATAATGAGTCATCTTTACATGAATCCAACTAGAATAACCCATGACAATACATTACTATGACATTGTCCCTTTGTCATTGATTTTATGCATCACCACATGATCCAACGATCAATGCATTAATGCATCCTTCCATCTATGCATAATATATCAATGACAACACATCGATCCATCTTCATCTATGCATGACATCATTTATGCATCATATATCAATGACAACACATTGATCCATCTTCATCTATGCATGACTTCATTTATCAATGACTTCACTTGAAATCCATTCATTTACAACAATGAAAATACATAATTCATCAATATACTATGACAAGACATTGTTCCTTTGACATCAATCTTTTTACATCAATGACAACATGATCCAACAATCTTCCCCTTCAGCATTGATGGAAATACCAACATTGATGTCAAAACCAATCATTGATGGCAACATGTAGACATGGAATTTCTACATTAATGCATCATATATCAATGACAACACATTGATCAATACATTAATGCATCCATCCATCTATGCATGACATCATTTATGCATCATATATCAATGACAACACATTGATCCATATTCATCTATGCATGACTTCATTTATCAATGACTTCACTTGGAATCCATTCACTTACAACAATGACAATACATACTTCATCAATTTACTATGACAAGGCATTGTTCCTTTGACATCAATGACAACATGATCCAACAATATCCCCCTTTGGCATTGATGGCAATACCAACATTGATGTCAACACCAATCATTGATGGAAACATGTAGACATGGCATTTCTCTTCATCAATGGTCATCTCAATCACATCAATGTGATTTTACTTCCCCTTTTGAAATCAATGGCAAAGGGTAGTTCTCTCCTTGGGGTTGCTCCCCCTGCCTGAACTTTCCTTGGGGATGCTCCCCCTGCCTGGATTCCTTTGATCTTCCTCTGAATAATCTATCCCATTTTGTAATAAGGGATATCACTCTGATGTAATGTTGAAGACATATCGCCCATGCTCCCCCTGTGACCATCGCTCCCCCTGGAACCATGCCTATGTGCACTTTCTCCAAGTATTTATCTTTGCATCTAATAAATATCTCCTCCTGGAATCATGGGAAGAAGAATTACTCCCCCTATGGGTATGTCTCCCCCTATCTTCTCTCCAATATGAACAATATGCTACCACTCCAATATGCTTCTGTTGCAAATGCTACTGCTCAACCGGAACATAGATCAACTCTTCCTATGACGATCCTTGGACCTGTCCATACATCAAACTCGTGCCATACCATACATCATGAAGCAAAATATATGTCAACAATGAATAGAGAATCATGAACAAAACATCAACCAATTACATCATGTGCCATATTGTGTTCCAACCATGCACAACACCCATGTACATCATGTGCCATATTGTGTTCCAACCATGTACAACACCTGTGTACATCAACCATGTACATCAATACCATACAATATACCATAAGATATCATCAATGGAGTGTATCAACCATATGCCAAGAACATGTGCCAAATGTGTACCAACCATATGCCTCTACCAAAATGCCAACCATCTTCCTCAAACTAGTGTCATATCACTCGTGATATGCCTCTACCATGAACCAAGTGCCACAACCATGTATCTCAACCCTCAATTATCATAACAAGTGTCTCAACTATACCATCCCATACATCATGTACCAAAGTATATGCTAAACAAGTAATACCAATGATGTACTTTAGCCAAGTACTATCACCCACAAACATATACCATTTATGAGTGAATCAACATTGAACTAGACATGTATCACCACTTGTACCAAGAAAGTGTATCAACCATGAACCAAACCTCAACAAGATGAACTACAATCAATATGTGATCTCATACATGTATCCCATATCAACCATAAACCATGTGCCAATCATACTGCTAGTAGGTGCTTCTTGTTGATATTATGGTAGTTGTGGGAGGTATTTACCTCCACGTGTAAACCTGATGAGAATAGAATACTCCGGGAAGCAAGAAGAAACCCTAATAAGTTGGCTAATAACCCTAGAAGACATGTCAACTCAAGAAGATAACTTGTATTAAGTTATTAGCCTCCAAGAGAAGAAGTAGGCTAGAAGAAATAATATATATTGAACAGACAGATACCCACAATGAGAAGTCGGCCTAGGCAGTTAGCCAGAATTACTATAAATACAGGAGGTCAGTCTTCATTCTAGCAGGCAATCTCAGAATTGCAGAGCAGCACTTGTGCACGCTGTAGTGCCCAGTTTTGTGCGCAGGTTTGGGGGAGAGCTTCCATTGCAACTGCTGCAGCTAGCAGATCATGTTTGGCTTGGACTATCTCTTGGTTAGGGTTTGGACTATCTGATCAGCTCTTGTTGGTGCGCTATCCTTGGGGAAAGGAGAGCTACCCTTTTTTTGGCTATCTAGCCTAGGGTTTTCTTCCGGAGTGATTCTTTGTCAAGGTTCAGGTGCTTGGAGGGTGGCTTCGGCCTATGGTTGGGTGGCTTCGGCCTATGGTTGGGTGAAAATAGCGATATTGTCAATGGTAAAACGAGCACATTCATTATATTATAACAGGTTATGGGCCCACACCTCCTTCATTCAGTCTAACCGCTGGAAGGAAACATAGCCATAAGGATATTAAGCTCGTTGAAGAACATCCACTAGGGTTTCTAGTAGGAGCAGTTACCAAAGCACTGCAGCTAGGGTTACTAGCAGGTGCAGTTGCAGAAACCCTAATCCTATCGTTGAGGCACCTTAAGTGAAGATATTGACCTAATTTCTAGATATATCAGTGCGCCCTAGCCTAGCACATCTCCTAGTACTCTCAGCAAGCCAAGATGTCAAGTTTGAGTTTTTGGTCAAATCTAGGGTTGACCAAGTCGAAGAAGCCATGATCTACTCTATGAAGTCAGAAAACAAGTTAGATGGAGCTTCTAACTTCAAAGCATGGAAGACAAGGATTGACCTCATCCTTGCCAAGAATAAAGTGTTGGATATCGTGAAAGGAAAGATCGTGGAACCAGAGTTTGAAGAAGGAAAAGAGAAGGAACCACAGAACGTTGCATTTATGGAGAAGTTCAAAGATGGTGACATCAATGCCATGAGTATCACAATGGACTCTATAAAAGACCACTTGATACCCTACATCTCCCATCTTGACTCATCAAAGAAGATGTACGATGCCCTAACAAACCTCTTCTCAGTCAGAAACATTGGACAAATAATGAGTCTAAATAATGAGCTCTGTGACATGAAGATGAATGATGATGATAGCATAACATCATACTTTGTGAGGATCTCCCAGTTAAGAGATCAACTACAAGCCATTGAAGAGATCATTTCAGAGAAGGAATTAGTAAACACAGTACTCAATGGTCTTCCCAAGACGTGGGATGCATTTGCCGCAAGGATGAACACAGGAAAGGAGTATCCTACATTTGAAGAAATTTGGACTTGTTGTGCTCAAGAAGAATCTAGGATCAGTACAAAAGAGAAACCCCAAGAGAAGTACGATGATCAAGCCTTCACAACAAGATTCAATAATTTCAGGAACAAAAGGAAGTTTGGTTCAAGGAGGAAGACAAATCAAGAGAAACATATTTCAGAAATACAATGCTTCAACTGTCGAAAGTATGGTCACTACAAGAATCATTGTCCTGAGCTAAAGAAAAGGAAGGAGAAACATGAAGCATCAGTTGCCGAAGAAAAAGAACCTACAAAGAAGACTAAGCAAGATGAAAGAGACTTCTTCTTCTGAAGGTAACAATACTCTTATTAGTTCTTGTACATATCTTGTTTGCATATCTTGTATATCTATCTCTTATAAGATAATATGTTCCAAGAAGAACTATACTTATGGAAGAAAAAAAAGATAAGAATTGCTATCATTATACAAGTCAGATAATACACATGAAAGGATGAAATACATCAAACAAATCATGCGAAAGCTATTACAGGATAAGTCGAAATCAGAATCAATCCTGAAGAGACTTGGAAGAAGCAAAGATAGAAAGAAGTCAGCAATCAAGAGGAAATTGGAGAAAGACTTATAACACTTTGCAGAAGGGAATAAGGATGCAGACAAAAGAGTGGACTCTCCTAGATGGAGGGAGCCGATTATATATCACCAAAAAGAAGAGCATGCATGCATAGATGAAGCAAGGATTAGGAGGGAGCTAATCCTATGATCCACTAAAGATGATGAAGTATATATCCATGCCAGAAAACATGAAAAGAAGTACGTGTTCAGTTCAACCATAGAAGAAGACTTCTTCGAAGAGAAGCCTTAAAGTATCCCTGGTTTTCCATCCACATCCATGATCCTATGATGAAAGGAAGAAGTTGGAATCTTCAGAGCATGGAATCTATAGAAAACTCCATGGACCCAAGAGATAAAGAGAAACATAAAGAAGAACATGAAGAATCCAAGAAGGAAAGAAGATCCAAAACAACCAGTCATTGTATCAAGAATCACAATATTACCAGCCTCATATGAAATCACTAAAAGAAATCAAGCAGAGGAACTAAAAGTTTTGATTAAGAACAGTGTATGAAATACTTATGAATGTAAGAATTGCGAGATCCAGAACTAGAGGTTCTCCAAGATGGAGGGAGAAGACTATGATGATTGCTTTTAAACCATACATACCTCTACATGAGCCATTATATCATCTGCAATTGACATCAAATGAATGCAACATCTATTCTCCAAAGCAATTGAACAAAAAGCGTATGAAGAGAAACCTCAAGACTTTGAAGCATACCATAAAGAGACCCTTGTATGCAGATGCAAGAATATAACTTGGTGGAGAACCTCCAATGCACAGTAGAAGCATGGTGAAGATTTTCTATAAATAGAGATATTGTATCAGAATGATTACTGAGAATATCAGGATGATGGATTGCCAATCCATGACAAAGATCTCATGATGACAGAAGAAGTGCCACATGGACATGTTCCATTTTTCCAACAATCATATACTTTATTGATCAGAGCTACATGAACCCTTTAGAAAAAACCAGTGTTCCAGACCGAAGTACATTTTAAATCAAGCATTACATTATCCATGATGAAGTCCAGAAAGGAGAAAGTGGTTCTCCAATACATATCTCCACAGATGAGCAGATAAGCAAACATTTTGGTAAAGCTTCTGTCCAAGATGAAAGAGTTTGCGTACTCAAGTTGGAGCTCGTGGTGCTGAATTCCTTATTGAAAAAGGAAGAGATGAATCCCAAGTTGGGAGGGAGAACTAATGTATTATTGATTGATGGACAGTCATTTTTCAGTTTGAAAAATGGTCCAGGATGAGCAGATTCTTTCCAGTTCAGAAAGTGGATTGAGATTTCTGACGGATAGACATTTTTCAGTTTGAAAAATGGTCCAGATTGTTGATGTACCATAGACAGCGACTTCCCATTGTGGTTAACATGGGAAGTGGTCTAGGGAAATCTCTCTTCTTGAGGGTTACTCAAGAAGACTGGCTTGCCTCAGTAGAAAATGATTTCCCATTGTTGTTAACATGGGAAATGGTACATTTTGGAGGTTGGTGGGGAATGGTCCAGGTTCAGCAATCAGGGATAGACATTCCTTAGGGTAGACTCATTCTCTCCAGGTTAGACTTTGTTTAGTGTCGTAGGAATGGCCCAGGGTGGTGAATGGTCCAGGCTCATAAATCAGGACAGGTACTCTTCCTTGCTTGAGAAGAATAGTCCAGATAGCTCATCATTGATGTCTTACCTTTTTTAGGGAAGATAATCTTTCGATATCTCACAGATGTGAGTGGAAGAATGGCCCAAATGATTTAGTTTATATCATAACATTGTTTATGTACAGGTTGATATCAGATGATTTTTATGAAGACCGTGGTGGATGTGTTCCACTGTTTGATCAAGTATCTGTGTGATACTTGGTGTGGTAGTATACCACTAGATTTTAGTTGTGTACTACTATGGATAGACACAGTTGTTTTCTATTGAATGATATTGTTCCAATTGACTTGAAGACTATCAGCAGTGTTGAAAATGATTATCAACTATATGGATGATCAATGAACAGAGATTTCCCAGACAGAAAATGGTTTGGAACATTTATTCTTCTAGATTAGAAGAATGGTTCTTGTGTCACTCTGTGGAGAGAGCATCATGTCTTATTACTCATATATAGTATGGTTCCGAGAGATGATGCAGTTGATGACACTGATGATGATGATGGTGCTCATTATCTAGTCATGAGATAGTCTATACAACTATGTTGATGCTACCGAGTGAATCGTATGTTTTGTGCTCAATACCATTACCTGTAATACCTCCCTAGCTAGGAGGGAGTGTTGATATTATGGTAGGTGCGGGAGGTATTTACCTCCACATGTAAACCTGATGAGAATAGAATACTCCGGGAAGCAAGAAGAAACCCTAATAAGTTGGCTAATAACCCTAGAAGACATGTCGGCTCAAGAAGATAACTTGTATTAGGTTATTAGCCTCCAAGAGAAGAAGTAGGCCAGAAGAAATAATATATACTGAACAAACAGATACCCACAATGAGAAGTCGGCCCAGGCAGTTAGCCAGAATTACTATAAATACAGGAGGCCATTCTTCATTCTGGCAGGCAGTCTTAGAATTGCAAAGCAGCACTTGTGCGCACTGCAGTGCCTAGTTTTGTGCGCAGGTTTGGAGGAGAGCTGCCATTGCAGTTGTTGCAACTAGCAGATCATGTTTGGCTTGGACTATCTCTTGGTTAGGGTTTGGACTATCTGATCAGCTCTTGATGGTGCGCTATCCTTGGGGAAAGGAGAGCTACCCTTTGTTTGGCTATCTAGCCTAGGGTTTGCTTCCAGAGTGATTCTTTGTCAAGGTTCAGGTGCTCGGAGGGTGGCTTCGGCCTATGGTTGGGTGACAATAGTGATATTGTCAATGGTAAAATGAGCACATACATTATATTCAAAACTTCTAACAATGCATCAAAATTGTATGAATCATGCATCAACTATAGATCAAGCTATGACTCATCAATGATGAACTATATAACCACCTCATCAAATTATCAATTACATGTCCCAGTATGCACCAAGATATCCCATAAATATGCCTCTAACGATACATCACAAGATATATCACTGGAACTCAAATATGTACCAACCATGTACCCCAACAGATCTTCCTTAAACACCATTCACTACAGCAAATACTAAGCATCCAAGAATACATGTACTAGAAGTGTGACTCAATAGATCAATGGCATCTCTAGCTAGAATCATCATGATATATCTCATAACAAAAGTGTCATAACTTCATTGTCACAACCACCATTGTTCATCAACAGAAAAGGCCTCAATCCATACTCTAGAGTTAGTATAATGCATAAAGGATATACTTTCAACACTCAACCATATTTCATCACCATACATACATCAATTATGTATGTCAACATGTAATCATGAAGACCTGCAACAAACCATGTTAGACCCTACAACAAAGAGTTATATCATCATACCATGTTGCAATTCATATGCATAGCCTTTTTCCAAAGCTATTACCAAATGTACGTGGCATGATATACAGACAGCTCGTGTATGTACGCAACCTATTTATTGGTCAGATCGCATATGTATGTGATTGTTATCAATGTACCCTGCGTATTCTTCTGAAGAAGTCAATATTGAGCTTGCCTTAAAGCTTCCCTTCTATTCTAATTGTTCAATATTCTTCACCCACTTCTGAAGGTGTCCCAGCTTCTCAGAACTTGAGCTCTGAGCTTCCATATTTCCAACATTGTCTTCTCTTCTAGCCTCATGTGTTCTTCTTATCATAATGTATGAAGTCCTCATCATGGATTGTCTTCTTTTGTTCCACCAATCATGGGATTTGTGGGAAAATCCACTATAGTTGTAGCATCTCATGGTGTGACAATGAGCAGCAATGTGTCCTACTTGATTACATCTCCAACACCTTAAGGTGTTATGAAATCTTTCATTATTTCTCCTTGCATAGTATCTGTATTCCAAAGCTTTGTGACCATATTCATTACATGAGTAACAGTGAACATGAAAAACATTTTCATACCTTTTCTTTGGTGTCCATCTTGAAGGTGTCTCTCTTTTGAATTTGCTTTGAGGTGTAAATATGGGTTCTTGATGTCTTCCTTGCTTTGTTCTTTTGAAAGTTTCTTTCCCTTGTGTAGATGGTTGACTTGCAACATTATTTCCATCCTTTGAGAATGAAGAACTTACCTAAAGATTCTTTGAGGTGCTTGCTTCAACATGTGTAGCTTCTTTTTTGTATCCAAGACCTGATTTATCATTTGGTGATCTTTGACTATCCAAGATTTTATTCAAGATTGTTGAGTTATTCAAGAATTTTTTTGACTTCTCTACTTTCTTTCTAAGATCAAAAACTTCAGCTTCCAACTTATGACATGACTCTTCCTTTTCATTTACTTGATTCTTTAATAGTTCCTCTATCATTTTGGCTTCTTCAATTTGGGTCTTGAGATGGATATTAACTTCAATACTTTTTATAATCTCATCATCTTCATTTTTATTTTCTTCTATTTCATTATTTAGTCTTTTGATCTCTTCTTCCTTTTCTTCTAATTGAGTCCTTTTACTTTCTTCTTGTTCTTTGAGCGTTTCCTTTAGTTTCAAAATATGCTTTTGATTCTTTTCAAGAAACCTTTTAGTGTTCTCTGAAAGATAGCTATAGTCTATATAACTATGGT
This sequence comes from Picea mariana, assembly GCA_032191745.1. Classification (NCBI taxonomy): domain Eukaryota; kingdom Viridiplantae; phylum Streptophyta; class Pinopsida; order Pinales; family Pinaceae; genus Picea; species Picea mariana. Next base: position 39,903 of record JASDQU010737244.1, on the reverse strand, counting down.
CATAGTTATATTCATATAGACCCCAGACAACTTTCTTTTTAAGATTTGAAAGTTCTTCTTCTATTTCTTCCATGGGATAATTGTCATTTGATTCTACACAAACTATTTCTAGATCTTCTTCTTCACTTGTAGAGAAACATTCAACTTCATCACATTTAGAATTATTGCAATCAAAGTATTTTGGAGATTCTTTACCTTTATTGTTCTTGATGGAGTTGTCTTTAGTGTCTTCCTTTTTGCCTTGGTATGTCTTCTTCAGCTTTAGCCATAGATCCTTGGTGGAAGTGAATTGTCCTATGCTTTCTTTGATAGAACTTGAGAGTCCATTGAAAATGGTCTTCAGAGCCAATGCATCATTATTATTTTCTTCCTTTTGTGCTGCAAACTTTGACTTATTCTCCAAGAGAACTGATCCACCAATAGTTGCTTTCCAAACACCTGCTCCTTTTTCCTTCAAACACACTCTCATTTCTATTCTCCATGTTGAATAATTGTTCTCATCAAGGATTGGAACTTCATCATCCATTTGTGTGTCCATGGATCTCCTCCAAGATTGTTAAGGATTATAGTGAAGGCCTGCTCTGAACCTATTGTTATACACACCGACCACACTGAGAGGGGGGGTGAATCAGTGTAGGTATCTTTTTCAACTTCCCTTCACAAAACTCCTTAGTTAGCAATCAAAATTTACTCATCACTTATTACTTTCATTTATAACCAGTTGTATGTGAACATATATCAGCAACATATAATAGCAACATATAATAGCAACCTATATCTTCAATAATCCATCACCACAAAGAACACAATATGTATGTACAATTTTCTTTTTATTATAGACTACAATCCTTGGGTTTATCAGCAACAACTGAATAGAGTATCAATTCCACAAGAACACCAGCTCTGCAATGCAAGACTCAGCTTACACAACTTAGCACCAACTAAGAAGAGGATTCAATCCTCAACAGATACCAATATGTCAACAGGTACATGACCTGTTAGTAGTGCAGCACGCATATGTGTGAGCCATACCAATAGTGCAACCCGCGTATGTATGTGGTCTAGATCACAGCAACCTGTGTGTGCCTTCTTAAGAACTAGTGTTTTCTCTCTCCATTAAAACTCGTATCTTCTGAATCCTCTGTCACATCCACTTATTACCTTCATTGTCCAATCTGTACCAAAACCAATCACTACACATCTATGTTGTCCAACATCTTACTCATGCTCCTCAACCATACAAGTGCATGAATGTTACTTAATCATGTATAAGTAACCAGTATACTATGGCAGCCATATCAATACTAAAACATCAGAGTGTTTCTCCTCAGTCAATCAATCAACATAAACCATATCACAATGGCCATACCAAGAATTCATTAAGAATTCATCATACCATAAGCAAGAGTATCCATCAAAATAATCATGTAACCATACCAGAACTTCTATGGCAGATCTGAACCCATAGAATGCAAATCTGAAACTTTCTTCATACTTTAGGAACCTGGGACCAACTCACACTCAAGTCTTCATGACTCTCTCCAACTATACATTCTCTGACCTCCTTCATCTCGCGTGTGTACGCACTCTAACTCACTGCAGCCCACGTATGTATGCGCTCTAAACCATTGTTGCTCGTGTACTCCTTCAGAAACTAGGGTTTCTGAACTTCTGAAACTTTTGTCGTCAAGATCTCAGACTTACGAAAATTTTGATGCATCCATGATATCCTACAATGAATCTTTCACCCAGAATAGATCTTCAATATGCTCAAGAAAGATGTCTTTACAAGAGACCCTTGCCTCTTATTCATACTTTCCAAGTGGCTTCCTTAGAAGCATCCACTAGGCCACTTTGTCCACATATCCACTTTATCCACATAGCCACCTTTATCCAACTTTGTCCACTTAGCCACTTTTCCACTTAACCTACTTTTCTTATTTTAGGGTTAACCCACTTATAACCACTTTCCATAATTAGAAAGTTCTCCATTAACTTTATTATTTAAATAATTCTCTTTGACTTCATCACTTCACTTTATTATTTAAATAATTTCTTCTTTGTAAACACTTTGACTTCTTTGACATTTTGGGGATTCTAGCCAACATATGAGGGTCCTCCAACTTCACAGGGCCATAACTCTCAAACTGTGAGGACTTATGTGTCGTTCCACATACCACCGGAAATGGCATGACAAGCCATATCCATCTAGGGTATTTTCACTGATATATTCACTTATCTTCATCTCATTATTACACAATTAAGAATGGGTTCTCTAACCATACTTCTAGGATAACTCAACCGTAAAGAGTCTTCCCATGAGGGATTTCACCATAAGGGGACCACTTTGGATTTCATCCATTTGTACTTCCTATCAACCATGACAAGACAATAATGAGTTATGTTTACATCAATCCAACTGGAATAACCCATGACAATACATCATTATGACATTGTCCCTTTGTCATTGATTCTATGCATGACCACATGATCCAATGATCAATACATTAATGCATCCATCCATCTATGCATCATATATCAATGACAACACATCAATCCATCTTCATCTATGCATGACATTATTTTTGAATCATATATCAATGACAACACATTGATCCATCTTCATCTATGCATGACTTCATTTATCAATGACTTCACTTGACATCCATTCATTTACAATAATGAAAATACATACTTCATCAATATACTATGACAAGACATTGATCCTTTGACATCAATCCTTTGACATCAATGACAACATGATCCAACAGACCCTTCCTTATTGCATGCCCCTTATAAATCTACGTGAGCAATTGTTTCAGTCTGCCCTAATGACATCGTGGACCACCCAAACTAGTTAATTGTTAACCTGCAGTTCTGTCCATGGAGGGAGTGCTAGTAGTTTGTGACAGATATGATGCCACACCTCTCCCTCAATATTTGGTTTTCTATGCAATGCCCTTTTACTCCTTATGTGAGTCGGATTAGCAAGCATCGTCAATCTTGCATCCATTAAAAAAAATATGTCAAAATCCATATATATAAATCATACTGCAATCCATCATTCATCATAGGTTCATATTAATGAAATACTCAAACAATACAATACACTCCCTGACTCAATTCGGAGTCCAAGAAAGCCCTTTGATGCCACCGGCATATATCACATGTCATGTGTCATGCACACTCAAGACGACTTTTCAAAGAACATGTCAACACATATATATACATCAATAAGATCAAGAAACTATAACACCTCAACATCATCATATATAACCCAAAATATGAATGAAATCATAGTGTTCCATACCCAGATCACTTGCAAGCAAGTGTTCTCAAAGAATAAATCAATAATAGTATGCTCAGTAGAGCAGGATGTTACAGCATAGGACAAAACATTCCTTATATTTACAAGCCAGTATATATAAGATATCATAACAAAACTGATGGAAATTTGAAGAAATAATGCTTTATCCTCATCTTCTCCTAGTGGCTTCCTAAGCCAGCATGTCCATATTCATTTTTGCTACAACTCTCTGAAGGGCTGCAACTCTGCTTTTAATTTTCTTTTTCAATTTGTCAATTCTAGTTTTTTGCATCCTTAATTTGCCTCCTAAGTCTTTTGAAAGTAGGGTATGATAAGAGGGAAATAAATTCAATCTGAGTGAAGTTGTAGATAGGCAAAAATATACAACTCTATGTAAACAGAGGGTTTGCAGCACCAATAGTGAGTTTGCAGCACCAACAGCCAGTTCGCAATGCCAGTCTACAGCGCAATTGAACTAGGCTTTATGAAGGACTAACAAGATTTTTCATTTCTGAGAGGGAACATATAATAACTCGTTAAAACCTGGGCCTTAGACAGATTTTAGAATTGGCAAGGGTTTGGTCAATCAAAACAGAGGGTTCACAGCGCCTGTCTGCAGTGCGCAATTTTTGGTACATGGTTAATACAGACAGTTCGCAACGCAGAATTATCAGTGGGAAATAAAACTTGTTTGCAAAAGGGAACTGTAGGATGACCCTGAGATAAAAATATTGACCAATGAGAAGGATTTAGAAAACCATAACAGTGGGTTTGAGAGTTAGCAGCACATGAACATTAACATTTTGTAGCGCCAACAATACATAACGGTTTTATATCCTTACTCAACCTTTTAAGCATCAAGTAAATCGTCAAGGGGTACCTTGTATGTTATGAATTTAGGCTAGTGTTTTTTAAACTTGAGTTGGAGTTAGAGGGAGGCATCCAATGTGCTAACACATAACATGACCACATCCTTTCGTTAAACATTCATAGACTATAAATGAAATAAGTAGAATACATCACATTACATAGACACCATAACTGAAATTGAAAGGGGGTTCTTCATTCATAATATTCCACACATTCATTATAGTCATTTTCCTACAATAGGAATGTGGATCTCTCATATTAGCATAATCAAAGACATCTCCAAGAGACAAGCTATCAACCTTACTACCAACAATCAATCTTCTAATCTTTTTTTCATAGCCCCAAAGAACCTATTTATATAATATTTACTCTAGTTAAGGTTGAATGTGTCAATATTTAACTAACCTAGTCGATTAAATAAATGCATTCTATTACATTATAACTACCAACCGAATTAGGCCACAAAACGACCATCCTCTACTTACTTAGGATTTTACATGTTTAGGTGGTAACACCACCCATATGGTGAGAATAACCACTTGGTTGCATTACAAGCCCAATGTGCATGCTTAGTTATATTAAATATTGTTGTGACTGTTATATATATAACATTGTTTATGTTAGATGTATATGTAAGCCACTCATGTAGAGTAAGAGAATATCTAAGAGGCAAATGCCAAATGGCATGTGACTCATGATCCACCGTGAAAAGTGGAACTACAGTGTATCCCTATAAGGTCAAGTAGAGAATCCTTATAAAAATAAAACCTACATATATACAAGGGATTTTGAAGGAAATGCATATGGAAATATTATATCTCCTGGAAGTTATTTAAACTAATTCTCTAGAGTGCGACCTTTGGAAAGCATTCCAGTTGCACAAGCTTTTGGAGGGTGTGCAAGCTAGAGTGATATGAAGCTTTACATGCACTAACATCAACTTTCAAGACTGGAAACAACACAAGATCATTTCATATAATACATTAAAATTTAGTGATAGTTTGAAAATTTTCAAAAGGACCTAAGGAATCATAAATGGTTTTAGGGTGGGGTTAAACAGTGGCATTATCAACAAGGAAACAATAAACATTGGCATTACCAAAACAAAATAGCAGGTATAATGGAAACTAGAAATAGGAATTCTTGGAAGCACTAATTGCCTTAGTAAGATAGACATGTAGCATTCAAAAGTAGGGAACTGCAGCTCATATGCATTATATACCACAAAAACTACCTAGGTTGGGTTAATTAGAATCCAGAAAAAANACCCACATTGAGAAACAATGCATTGATTTACTCTCATAGGTTTCACATATATACAAGGTATTTTGAAGGAAATGCATGTGGAAATATTATATCTCCTGGAAGTTATTTAAACTAATTCTCTAGAGTGTGACCTTTGGAAAGTATTGTAGCTGCACAAACTTTTGGAGTTTGAAAATTTTCAAAAGGACTTGAGGCATTATAAATGTTTTTAGGGTGGGGTTAAACATTGGCATTATCAACAATGAAACAATCAACTTTTCGACTAGGAATCATTATTTAGCAATACGATATGCAACAACTATTGATATTTACCTATCTGACAAATTTGAGAGTAATGGTTTCAGAACTATAGGCTATGTCTGGTTCAAGAGGGACTACATACGATCGATCACATATGCACCCTACATACTATTATTGAAAATTCTAGACAAAGATCCTCAAAAGTATATTGTTGCTTCTCAGACTTTTGGAAGGTGTTTGACATTATTCCTAGACACTTATTCATTGAGCAGATTTGTGCCCTCAATGTATCTAACTTATGGGTGCAACTTACAAGACCCACCTTTAGTATGAAATGTTATTCCATCTAAGTCTTATTTCGACACTTATTCCATATTCACCAAATAAAAAAGTGTGAATCGTGTACTCAAGCCCAATACATGTGATTATTATGATTATGTTGCCACATGCATTTTGATGATGTCTATTCAGGTGAAGGATGTTGATAAATTCAATCATATCGTCTCTAACTACATTTTTTCATTTGATGGAGTGTAGGTACAATCAAACAGGTACCTTTCAAACCTATTATCCTCGAGTGAGGGAGTTTCTAGAGGGAGGGGGGAAAGTGTTATGGCCTCCAACACATCTAACAGGGTGAGATCAACTAAAGGTGAAAAGGTCAAAAGAAATTTTTTTAGGCGCGTGGAATTGGAATTCTTTCTTGTTGAAGGAGGCTCATGTTCATATGACGATGAGAGCATAGGTGACGTCGAGGTTCCTTTGAGGTACAAACATCTACTGAGACCATGGGTACCCAATGAACTTCCTCAGATGGACACTGACTTCTGTGTCAATGAGAGGATTTATCACATTGCTCCATCATCCATACATGGTCTGGGTCTATTCTCTATGGATGGCATAATGGTGAAAGATGGAGGACTTGTTGAGTTTATGGAGTATGTCGTACCGTGCTACAACTATGGATATTGGTTGAGGTTGGTTTGATATATACCAAGTATGCGTAGATATGTAGTTGTTTCAAATTACGTGCATCTAAAAGATAGTGATCAAAATAAAGGAGCGACAGTGTATATTGATGGAAGGCCAAAGGCGTCAGGCAATATTGTAGGGCTTATTAACAGTACAAGACCCGGGACAACAAGAAAGCATCCCAAATCTATATTTAAGGGGCGTGAAGGAAATAAAATATTCGTATGTGCAGTTAAAACAATAGCATAAGGGGAAGAGTTTTTAATCTATTACGATTTGAATCAAATCGATGGAAGCATTTCCATTATGGGGGTAAACATGTTCTACCACTATACCAAACCTTTAATTAATGTTTTCATTTTTATATCTTTAACATACATTTTAATAGCTCATGTTTCTTAAACATATTATTTTCTAACATTCTAAATTCCAGGCATCTTATAATGTGACAGAGTGATCATGGGAAGGCATCGGCTAGCTGGGAGCAAGTATAACAGTGATTTTCATATCAATTCTTTCTTACGATAATTGAATTAACATGTTTATTTTTTGATGTAGATGAGCACACCATCGAAGTAGGATGCTATGTGGAATGAAATATATGATTCCATCAACCCAATGGAAATAATTCGAAATTCCTTGAGAAAGGAAAATAAGTAATTCATTGAATTGGCTAGGCCTAGGCCACTTATAGAGGAGGGAAAAAAAAGATGGAAATTTTAAGGCAGGATATAGAACAATATGGGGTAAGCGCAATTAAAAAAAATGAATATTTCATTCATATATTCATTTATGAAATTTTTGTCTGATACTGTTATATGAGCAATACTCTAACATTTTATTTCTATAGGAAATTTTGCATCCGACGAGATAGCCTGGTCATGGGGACGTTGTTGGTGGAAATGATACACAAACCCCACAACATCCTAGCATGAGCCACATACCTGCAAGGCTATTTTCCTCTCTGTATGTGGCTCATAGCACTAAAAATCCTGGGGCCCATGAGACACCCCCAGCGCACACGCTAGACTATGCTCATGAGGGTCTACAGGGGGAATCTCATGAGGATAATGGCTTTGCACAACTAGATCAGGCGCATTGTTATCTTGGGGAAACATGTGTTGAAAGCTCGGGAACACTCTCCATCAAATTTTTGGTGGATGAAAACTTGGTTCCCTTGAAGATACAACAAACCCCGTGTATTTTTTAATATGTTAAATAGTTACTACCATTTGATTGAAACCTACATCTTTCATATTATTTTAATCTAATTATCATTTTTTTTTCAGGAAACAATATTTTTTACAGGACCTTGCACAACAAGGCTCCATAGATCTTCGGACCCACCATTCGCACATGGTGGAATGCCCAAAATAAATATTTGAAAAAGAATATTATAAACTATATGGTCAGTGTGTTTGGTGATATATTCAACAAGTTTGAAAGCACCTCGAGGGTCAATACATATTTGAAATATGTCATAGATCAATATAGGGTTCAATTGAAAAAGAAACCTAAGTATGATCATCCTCTAACCATTCCCAAGAGGGAATGGAAGAATATACAAGAGGACACAAAGGAGAGCACATTGAGAAGCGAAGGGAAGACACCACATGGCCTTGGAAGGTACTATATGATATTTTGAATTGAATATGTTGAATTTTGTTTGGTTCTAAAGAAAAAATCATGATAAATAATTATAACATACTTGATACTTTTCCTAGGATCCTAGACACATCAAAAGAAACAAAGGCAAGATTGGATCAACATGTATGGAAAAAACTTGCCCAAGGTGGTTACTTGAGATTAAAATCTAGAATTGTAAGTACTAAATACTTTATTCATATTATACAATATATCATCATACAAATTTTATCTAATTTCAGCTAGTAAGAAAAAATCCATATTGTATGCCATGTGATGCAGGGGGGTAAATTCAACAATGTTGCCACAAAAGAATACTTGATTCTCGGATTCAAGTTCGGATTTCAAGTTGTGGTGGAAAATCAACAAAGGAATGAATCAGAGACACAATCTGACCCTTTGAATGAGTTGGTAAATAAAATGACAAGATTGTAGTTGTTGATTACTTGTCCAGTATATTGACAATTGATTTTACCCATCAATCAATTATGTCTCGATTTTTTTTAAGAATGAAAGAAACACTTATTCATTTCACAGTGGTGTAAAATATCCCTGAGATACTAGTGATTCACAAACCCATGATCACGGTATGCATGTCTTTAAAATAAAATGTATAATATGACAATTATAAATATTTCCCTTAGACGGTGTACTTATAACTTTTCTTGTTTCAATGGCAGAGCATGTAGACGAGGGTGCTCAGAGAGAAGAGGAACCGAATACAATCCAACCAATGGTCTCCACTACTCCTCCAAGTAAAAAACATAGTAATGATATGTGTACTAACGAAACACTGCTATGAATAATAACTAACCATGTCTTTTTAACGTGTTTTGTTATTGTAGTGGATGTTCCCCCTATACTGCATCAGTGTCCATGTCTACTACTAGTAGTAGAATTCTTGAGATGACACATAACCTTCCAGTAGCAGAATAGGTGATGCAGCAGCATCGTAAAAATCCAAAGCACGTGCCTAGCCAAAGGAACAACTGGACGTGCAGATGAAAAAAGGACATGTTTTTATGAAAACGTTTTGAATTTTGAAATCTGAAGCATTAATGTAATAGCTAGGAAAACCATACTTACATTTATGTTTTGGAGATATGAACAGATCTAGAGAAATTACTCTCATCTGTCGGATGTAATAGGCATTTAAGTCTGTTAATGAAAAGTAGGTAGATATGAATGTTAGATTAGATAGTTTAGAAGCGTAGGAGGGAAAACGGATGATAGACACCCTCAACCTTGTATCATTGTATGATTATCATCATTTAGATTTATAAGTTGTAGAGCTGTAGTGGAGAGATGTAAAGAAGAACCCATGTACAGGAACACTTGAGTTAATATATGAAACTTTGACTCAATTTTCATGGTGTTATGATGCTTACTGTTTACATTAGTTAAATGGCATGTTTACAGTTTTTTTTGTTTCTTTGTTATGCATTTATTTCAATGTTGTATTGTGTGTATGATTTCATGTTGAATGTATGAAGTCCCTGAGAGAGGAAGAATGAGTTTCAATTGTTTCTCTCCCTAAGAATTCCTGCAAGGACTGCAGTGAACGTCTGCAAGGTGTGCGTTGACGAGGGTCTGAGTTTTATCTCAGAAAACTCAGGAGAGATATTGTTGTTCTCATACCAGCAGAAGTGCAGGTAAAGCACAGAGCCATGCAAGGTGTGTGCAGGCCGAGTGAATTCTTGGGTTTTACAAATCCAGGAGGAAGAGTGAGAGACTATTGTTGCAAAGAGAGAACAGGGTAGAAGACTCAAATAACCAGGGGTTATTTGAAGGTTTGTCGCTAGGAGTGCATGCAGGGGTCCTTTGGGAAGTTTGAGTTTACCAGAGAAATCTCAGGAGGGATTTAACCCTTGAAGTGGTCAAAGGGAGACGAAGGTCGAAAATCGTCTCATAGAAATCAAGTTCAGGAGGGAGAACACCGATTCGTTTGGGTAGGAGTCGTTGAGAAGTGAATTGGGCGGTCAGAATTCTCCGTGGAGAACTCGCAAAATCACGAGGACCGTAGGATCTAGTGGAGCTATAAGGTGGTTAGGAGTTAGACGAACCAACGTGGACCGTTGATCATGGTCAGTTTGAGCCATTAGATCATTTCGTGAATTCAGGATTCATAAGTTTGGAGTGCAGGCAAAAACCCTTGGTCACTCTAATTTCCGAATCGTGAAATGGATTATTAGGTGTGGAATTGAACGGTGGAATTTCTTCGTGGAGAAGTGTCGAATTTTCATGGACCGTTGGATCTTGCAGACCTAAGAGAGGAGGTTTAGGTTGAGCATCTTTTAGCACTCAAAAGATCAGGAGGAGTAGCGGGCATTGGATGGGAATCAATAGGAGTCGTTGATCTCACGTGAAAATTTCACTATTTCGGGAATTTGGGGATTGGCACGACAAGTGATTTTGGAGTTGAGAGTTTCAAACTCTCGGTTCACGAAATCCCAAAAATATCGGGACCGTTGGATCAAGGGAGGCTCACAGTCGTCGATCCCGCCAAAGGCGAAATTTCAGAGTTCGATGAATCATAAGGGAAGAGGAACGATTGTTGGTTGTTCGCTCAAAGTCTCGAAAGTCGAAACTAGTGGGTAACAGGTGGCGTGTGCTCGTAGCGTTGCAGGAGTCAACCTTCGTTGACATTTCGCATTTCAGCGATTGTAAGAGTTGTGACATTGCGTCGAGAACCTCCAACTCGCGAAGCCCAAAATCTTTTGTGGGCTTAAAAAAAAGGTTTAATTAACTCTTTGTGTGGTTTGGAAAAGATCCTGCACTGATCTCGGCCCGAGGGCAGGGGTTCTGCACCAGTTGTGGTATCAGAGCACAGAAAAAATTCTTTTCTTTCTGTAGCAGAGAGAAATGAGGAATTTTACAGCGATGCCGCCGAGAAGCAGAGACAGGAAAATACCTGATCCAGCAGTGGAAAGAGAAATGCGTGAATTATGTGACAGGCTTGATGCTACGGAGACAGCACAGAGGCACACAGTTGATGCTGGGGATATCAGCGAAGCTGAAAGTGAAAATGAAGCTGGAAACGAAGGAGAAGAAGTTGCAGTCGAAGATGCTGCAGAAGAACNTCTTTCTGTAGCAGAGAGAAATGAGGAATTTTACAGCGATGCCGCCGAGAAGCAGAGACAGGAAAATACCTGATCCAGCAGTGGAAAGAGAAATGCGTGAATTATGTGACAGGCTTGATGCTACGGAGACAGCATAGAGGCACACAGTTGATGCTGGGGATATCAGCGAAGCTGAAAGTGAAAATGAAGCTGGAAACGAAGGAGAAGAAGTTGCAGTCGAAGATGCTGCAGAAGAACGCCTATCCAGGGTTGTTGCAAGGATAGGTGCTAGGAAAAAAATGGACATTCTAGTGTACGAAGGCAACTTGGATGTTGAATAACTTCTAGACTAGATTAGAGCTCTAGACAAATACTTCGACTATGAGGATGTCGAGGAAGATAAGAAAGTCAAACATGTTGTTACCAGACTTAAAGGGAATGCAGCATTGTGGTGGGATGAACTGCAGGTTGACAGACGCTGCAAAGGAAAGCAGAAAATCAAAAACTGGGATAGAATGGTTGCGAAGATGAAAGCCAAATTTATACCCAGGGATTATCAAATCACTTTGTTTCGGAGAATGCATAATTTGAAACAAAATCTAATGTTAGTGAAAGAATACACTGAAGAATTCTACAGGATAAACATCAGAGCAAGTCATCGGGAGAGCGATGATGAAAAAGTTTCCAGGTACATGAATGGTCTGCGATATGACATTCAAGATAAGATGAGCATGGTGACCATTCGAAATGTGGAAGATGCTTATCAGATGGCTCTGAAAGCTGAAGAGAAGCTGAGCCAGAAGCAAGGTCAAAGAGTTCGAGGTAGAAGTCAAAGCAGAGGCAAGACAATTGCCCAAGATAGAACTCGGAAACCTAAAGAAGAGGGAAAGAAACCTTAACCTCAACCTGAGAGAGGAGGAAGCTCACAGGGAAGGCAATATGCTGATAAAAATACTTTTCCTCAATCCAGAGGAAGAGGAAGAGGCAAAGGAGGTGAAGTGTAATGCTTTGTCTGTGGAAAAATTGGACATAAATCCTATGAGTGTCCAGATCGGAAGAAAGATGGTGGTGAAACTCACATTGCCGAAGCTCAAGGATGGAATGTTGAGGTAGAGGATGTTGAGGGTGAAAGATCCTTAATGATGAGGGAAGTTCTCTTGAAGTCAGAGAAGGAGCCAGAGAACCCAGCCCAAAGAAACAGTATGTTCCGGACTTCCTGCAAAACTAAGGATAGAGTATGCAAGGTCATAGTGGACAGTGGTAGCACAGATAATCTCATATCTACAGAGATGGTAGAAACGTTGGAGCTAGAGACTGTTGCACATCCAAGCCCATACAGAGTTTTGTGGCTACAAAAAGGACATCAGGTAAATGTTTCTAAACAATGTTTAGTTGAATTTAAAATAGAAGGATATAAAGATGAAATATTATGTGATGTCATTCCCATCGATGTTTGTCATCTATTGCTAGGTAGGCCATGGAAATATGACAGAAACGTGGTTCATGATGGGAGAAATAACACATACACCCTAGAGAAAAATGGTAGGACACACATGTTGTTGTCGATTAAGGATAAAGGGGTGAAAACAGAGATGAGAAACAGTGTACTTCTCATGAGTGGGAAAGAAATTCTTGATGAGATTAAGAAGAAGGAAGAAACACAATTTATTGTGGTCAAGAAGCCCAAAATTGTTTTGACAAGTACGAGAATAGATGATTTACCGGAAGAAATCCAGGAGTTGCTAGGAGAGTTTGATGATATAGTAGTGGACGAACTACCTTGTTCGTTGCCACCTATCAAGAGTATAAGTCATCATATCAATCTTATACCTAGAGCCAGTTTTACCGAACAAAGCAGCATATTGGTTGACGCCGTAGGAAAATGAAGAAGTTAAGAGACAGGTCCAGGACTTAATGGACAAAGGATTGATTCGAGAAAGCTTGAGTCCATGCGTTGTTCCGACAGTGCTCAGCCCAAAGAAAGATGAGGCTGGAGAATGTGTATAGACTCAAGGGAAAACAATAAGATTACCATCAGATATAGGTTTCCATTGCCAAGGATGGATGACTTGATGGATTGCTTGAGTGGAGCAAAGTTTTTTTCAAAACTTGATTTGAAAAGCGGATATCATCAGATTAGAATGAGAGAAGGTGATGAATCGAAGACAGTGTTCAAAACAAATGAAGGATTGTATGAATGGCTTGTCATGCCATTTGGCTTGACGAATGCGCCCAGTACTTTCATGAGGTTGATGAACGAAGTCCTAAAGGATTTCACTGGGAAATTCGACATTGTATATCTTGATGATATATTAATTTTCAGCAAAACTGAAGTAGAGCACTTAAAGCATCTAGTTGCAGTAATGAGAAGGTTATAGCAAGAGAAATTGATGATCAATATGAAGAAATCGTCATTTATGAGGACAKAACTCATTTATTTGGGTTTCGTTATCTTTGCAAATGAATTGAAAATGGATCCAGAAAAGATAAATGCGATTAAGAATTGGCCATCGCCGAAGAGCATGTTCGAAGTTTGAAGCTTCCATGGTTTGGCTAGCTTCTACAGCRAATTCATCTGAAACTTCAGTGGAATTAGCACATCGATGATGGATACGGTGAAGAAACAACACAAATCTTTTCACTGGACAAAGGAAGCGGAGAAGAGCTTCAATCTATTGAAGAAGAAGATCACTGAGCAACCAATTATGGTTTTGCCAGATTTTAGCAAGACATTCCAGGTTAGGTGTGACATGAGTGGATTTGCAATTGGAGCGGTATTGATCCAAGACAACAGGTTGGTCGCATCTTTCTGTGAAAGACTGAATGAAGCGAATATTAAGTACTCCACATATGACAAGGAATTCTACGCAGTCATACAAGCGCTAAAGAAATGGAGACATTATTTGGTTCCCAAGGAGTTTGTTTTGTACACTGATAATCACACTTTGCAATTCGTGACTCGACAGGAGAAGTTGAACCAAAAGCATGCTAAATGGGTTGAATTCATGCAAAATTTTACTTTTGTGACTAAGCATATTTCTGGAACTGCTAACAAAGTTGTTGATGCTTTGAGCAGGAAATGTTTGCTTATGCAGGAATTCAGAGTCAAGGCTTTGGGTTTTGATAACCTCAAAGAAATGTACAGGGATGACCCCGATTTTAAAGAGGCATATGAGGCATCTGAGAATCCAGTTCTCAGGGATAGAAACTAATTGACTTAATACGTGATCCAATATGGATTATTGTTCTGGGGAAATCAGCTATGTATTCTGAAATGCTCCATGAGTGAGAATTTTTTGAAGGAAAAACACAGTGGAGGATTGGTCGAACACTTCGGTCATGATAAAACGCTCTCAAAGATGAATGGCTCATATTTCTGGCCATGGATGAGGACGGATGTGAAGAAATTTGTGGGCAGGTGCAGAATTTGTCAGCACATGAAAGGAAAAAGGCAGAACATGGGATTATATCAACCATTACCCATACATGAAAGGTCGTGGGACGCAATGAGCATGGACTTCATATTAGGACTACCAAGGAAACAAAGGGGATATGACTCAATCTTTGTGGTAGTCGACAGATTTTCAAAAATGTCACATTTCATACCATGCCAGAAAACCAGTGATACCACTCATATTGCGAACCTGTTTTTCAAGGAAGTCGTCAGACTTCACGGCTTTCCAAAGAGTATCGTTTCTGATCGAGATACCAAGTTCGTGGGACATTTCTGGAGGACCTTATGGAAGAAGTTGGGGACAAGTTTGTCTTTTAGATCAGCATATCATCCTCAGATGGATGGACAGACAGAGATTGTAAACAGGAGCTTGGGAGATTTGTTAAGGAGCTTAGTGGCAGAACACCACAGTCAATGGGATCACATTCTGCCACAGGCGAAATTCACTTACAATGATTCACTCAATAGAAGCACTGTAGTGTACCCTTTCACTACCGAGGTTTCCAAACCTCTCAGTTACCATTCTATACATGAATGATTATATAATTTGTACAGACCTTATAAGCACATGCATTTAACATAATTAAACACATTTAAATTACAGAGTGAAACATATCTGGTTACTACTATAATTAAACATTCCATAGCATTCAACAATAACTCATTTACACAGCGGAAAACATGATACATGAACAGCACAGTCATGCCAAATGGGAAAATAACAGAATTCATGTACTTATCTTTAAACAAATGTAGAATTCACCAACCAAGTGCAGGCCTTCCACGAACCTCCCAGCCTTAGACCACACTGTTCATCAGCTCAATAGTGGGTCACCCCCGAGCTGGGACCGAGCTCCACCCCAAGGAAAGGAATCCTAGGCTAGGCTGAGGTTACAGGGAAGATAGCACATACACATTCACCAGGAAGAAGCTCTCCCAGGAATCTCCCACGCTCACTGCCCACAGACCCTCATTCCCCACATGCCTGTTCCACCCCAGGAGAGTGCACCTTCTCTGTCATCTAGACAGTCCTTCAGTTGCCAGTCTCCCTTACCTTGGGTTACAGGAACATACTGGATCGGAATTCTCTGGGCTCTATGGCAGCTACATGGTTCCTTCCAGGAGTTCTCTTCTTCTTCTGCGCACTCTCTCACCTGGAGGAGTCGCTCAGAGGCCAACAAGCCTCATGCAGTCCAGCACTGCATGGTCACAACAATCCATGGAAAACACAGACAATTGCTTCTCAAAACGGTTCAGCTGTCATAGGATAATCTCACGGGATGATTTTGAAGCAGGCTTCACGCACACGCTAGCTCAGTTTTCCCCGAACAACCAGGGATTCTTCCACTCGATTTCAACACAGGAAATTTCGGTTCAGGAAATGCGCTCTCGGGATTGCCTGGAACAGACACAGACTCACAGCTCTGGACAGGGTATACACGGTTTTCCCAGGACAACACAGGCTTTTCGGCTTTTCAGAGATAAACTAGGGTATTATGGCAGATGGCGTACCAATTCTATGCTCAGAGGTTCGGGTCAGAATGGAGGAAGATCCCCACCCACAGTTTAGTTCAGGGCTTATGTTTGCATGCACCAGGGTTGACACTTGTCACCCTGGGAACTGCATGCGTACCACAGCGTGCATCCCCTTTGCACGTTCCCTCCCTTGCCAGGAACTTAGGATAAACAGAAATGCACATGTCTCTTTTTAAAATAATATTAAAATAGTATTTCCCAGGCTTAAGCCCCTAGGCTTAGCACTCATCCCCTTTCCCACCTTTTAGCCCCTAGTTCCTTGCCCATTCTGTGGACGCTCGGTCCCCCATCACTCATTCATCGTGGTCGGTCTGCACTGGCGGTGTTTATATTTTATTAATTGATCTGCATACATATAAGTACATCAACAGGCTCCTGGCCTTCAACACTTAGGCTCCCTGG
>JASDQU010737244.1:7941-23053 GCA_032191745.1 Picea mariana | reverse complement strand
TTGGAATCTCACTGATATTCAATATCTTGGATTTGTACCCTTACAGAGCTGGAGAAGCAGGAGCAGAGGATGAGCAAGAAGAAATCCAATGGACAAAACAAATTCCTATAGCTGAAAAGCCACAGATGGAAAGCATAATCGACAAGAGGATTAGCAGAAAGACCAGGAGAACGGAGTATTTTGAATACTTGGTCAAGTGGAAGGGACATTCAGTTGAAGATGCCAGTTGGGAGGATGAAGCAACAATTCAAAAGCATGGACAAACCGTGCAAGAGCTCATGAACAAGAGTTCATGAAAATTTTCAAGCGAAGTAGTATGATGTAGGAGCATCGTACAAAGCGAAAGCACGCACCTAGCCAAAGGAACAGCTGGACTCACAGATGAAAAAAGGACACGTTTTTATGAAAACGTTTTGAATTTTGAAATCTAAAGCATTAATGTAATAGCTAGGAAAACCGTACTTACATTTATGTTTTGGAGATATGAACAGATCTGGAGAAATTACTCTCATCTATCGGATGTAACAGGCATTTAAGTATGTTAATGAAAAGTAGGTAGATATGAATGTTAGATTAGACAGTATAGAAGCGTAGGAGGGAAAACGGATGATAGACACCCTCACCCTTGTATCATTGTATGATTATCATCATTCAGATTTGATAAGTTGTAGAGTTGTAGCAGAGAGCTATAAAGAAGAACCCATGTACAGGAGCACTTGAGTTAATATATGAAACTTTGACTCAATTTTCATGGTGTTATGATGCTTACTGTTTACATTAGTTAAATGGCATGTTTACAGTTTTTTTTGTTTCTTTGTTATGCATTTATTTCAATGTTGTATTGTGTGTATGATTCCATGTTGAATGTATGAAGTCCCTGAGAGAGGAAGAATGAGTTTCACTTGTTTCTCTCCCTGAGAATTCTTGACTGCAGTGAACGTCTGCAAGGTGTGCATTGACGAGGGTCTGAGTTTTATCTCAGAAAACTCAGGAGAGATATCGTTGTTCTCATACCATCAGAAGCGCAGATGAAGCACAGAGCCATGCAAGGTTTGCGCAGGCCGAGTGAAGTCTTGGGTTTTACAAATCCAGGAGGAAGAGTGAGAGACTATTGTTGCAAAGAGAGCACATATTGTTGCAAAGAGAGCACAGGGTAGAAGACTCAAATAACCAAGGGTTATTTGAAGGTTTTCCACTAGGAGTGTGTGCAGGGGTCCTTTTGGAAGTTTGAGTTTACCAGAGAAAGCTCGGGAGGGATTTAACCCTTGAAGTGGTCAAAGGGAGACGAAGGTCGAAAATCATCTCGTAGAAATCAAGTTCAAGAGGGAGAACACCGAGTCATTTGGGCAGGAGTCATTGAGAAGTGAATTGGGCAGTCAGAATTCTCCGTGGAGAACTCGTAAAATCCTGAGGACCGTAGGATCCAGTGGAGTTGTACGGTGGTTAGGAGTTAGACGAACCCACCACCCTGATATCAAGAATCAACGTGGACCATTGATCGTGGTCAGTTTGAGCCGTTAGATCATTTCATGAATTCAGGATTCGTAAGTTTGGAGTGCAGGCCAAAACCCTTGGTCACTCTAATTCCCAAATCATGAAAGGAATTATTAGGTGTGGAATTGAACGGTGGAATTTCTTCGTGGAGAAGTGTCAAATTTCCATGGACCGTTGGATCTTGCAGACCTGAGAGAGGAGGTTTAGGCTGAGCATCTTTTAGTGCTCAAAAGCTTAGGAGGAGTAGCAAGCGTTGAATGGGAATCAACAGGAGTTGTTGATCTCACGCGCAAATTTCACTATTTCAGGAATTCAGGGATTGGCACGACAAGTGATTTTGGAGTCAAGAGTTTCAAACTCCCGATTCGGGAAATCCTGAAAATATCGGGACCGTTGGATCAAGGGAGGCTCACAGTCGTTGATCTCGCCAAAGGAGAAATTTCAGAGTTCGGGGAATCATAAGGGAAGAGGAACGATTGTTGGTTGTTCGCTCAAAGTCCTGAAAGTCGAAACTAGTGGGTAATAGGTGGCGTTTGCACGTCACGTTGGAGGAGTCAACCTTCGTTGACATTTTGCGTTTCAGCGATTGTAAGAGTTGTGACATTGCGTCGAGAACCTCCAACTCGCGAAGCCTGAAATCTTTCGCGAGCTTAAACAAAGGGTTTAATTAACTCTTTGCGTGGTTTGGAAAAGATCCTGTGCTGATCACGGCCCGAGGGCAGGGAGTCTACGCCAATAGGACCCAATAGCTAAAGGCCAGGCTCGAGATCGAGACGAACGTGATGATGATACACTCATTAGTTTTATCAAAAAGAAGAAACAAAAAAATAAGTGATTGTACATATTTTCAGAACAAATTTTATTAATACAAATTATTGACTCTACAATTTGTTTTTTCTAGTTATGCGTGGACCTTATATGTTTTGTATGCATGTACCTTCTTGATTTCATTTACCTTTAATTCATGTTTTTCTACTTGCTATGCATGATTGGGTATAGGTAATTGAGAGTGATGTGAGGGGGGGAAGGGACCAAATGATATTCCACCTTCACATGGTTGGTCTTGTTTAGTAGAGAATAAATTATTCTAGAAACCAAGAGGAGCTCATTCATGAGGTATTCCCCTTTAGTATTTCTAGAGCATCGTACATCTTTAATTATTATTCAGTCATATAACGTTTAATTCTCTTTGTTAAATACAATCTAATTGATGTTTAGTTATTATTCAGTCATTTAACCTATTATTGTATTTGACAAATGTAGGTCTAAAGGGCGGTCACCACCACGATCCGCAACCCATTTTCGAAAAMTTTTCTGTTGCCCATGTTTTTCTAGTCTTGCCTTGGTTGGTTTTTACGTGTCTAGGAGCCTACGAAAAGAAACCAAGGAAATACTAGAAAACATGGGCAACACATGAATCTTCGCAGAGATTGGACAACTTAATGGCAAAGATTGGACRTGGAACAACCTGAACACGCTCTGCTAGGTAATTGGCTCTATTTCARGTTCTATGTTGGATTTTCTTTTTTTTAATTAATTGTTGTATTTGTAAGCAGAAAATACGACARAGTTAAACAAAATTTTATATATGTATTTTATGTGTTAACCACAGTAGGATAATCTCCAATGCAATTATTTGCTTGTTTTTTAATTAGTTTATTAATGACAACTACAAATTGATGCTTGTATTGTCATCTTTTTTTTTATGCATATAGAATCATGTGCATTGAAACTATTGAATTGTTTTGGTGAGTCTTTATAGATTAACAATTTATACAAGTTCATATTTTTTTTATATTCTACTATTTGTATTTTTTTTTGTAATGGCAGGAAAATCGATTTTTGGTGATAGTAATTCGTGATTTACTCAACCTACATGAAGTCACCAAGGGAAAGGACAATAAAGTTTTAATTGCAAGTAACATCATGTATGTATATTCTTATCATGTCAATGATTTGATATTTTTTACCTATTGAAGCATCAAGTATGTTTTTTCTAAACTAATGGAATTTCTGGTTAATTGAATATGTATGTAGTGGGACAATATCCAAGATTTTTTAGGGCACATTGGAAATTTTTGAAAATTGTCCTCAACAAGAATTTTGAATTCATGCACGAAACACATCCTGGAGTGAAGGTGAAATCTCTTAGCTTACAAGCCAAATTAGTTCTGGAAAGGGTCATTTCATTTGGTTTGATTGCATCTATATTTAAAGAATCGTGTCCATTCTCTTAAGCATTTCCAGCTACATGGGCTCTTGGTTGAAAGTATCGTGAATGGTTATAGAACAAAACTAGTGCATCTACAATTTCTCTTACAAGTATTGAAGTAATTATGCAATTTGATTTCTTTGGGTTGTGGTTTGGCTGTTAAGTTTGAGCATGTATTTTAGTGTTTATTTGGTGAATCTATAAATAGTTCAATCCTAGCCTTGAGATTTTATTATGTGACCATACTAAACAATACCTAGGTCATTATTTTTTTTGATTTCATGGTCCATTCCAAGTAGTTGATGCTTATCATTTTTGGTTTCGGATTTGTCACAAACTTCATCTCTAGAAGTGTTGTTTTTCTAGTTCATTTGGACATTCACCTAGCTCTATCTCAAAGAAATTTTGAATCTGTGTGTGTTTTCTTTTCAGGTGCTCAACCTGATCTGAAATATGCATAATCATTTGTATGGGTGGGGAACCAGGCAGGAAGCAAGATAATTTGATCTCTAGAACATGTTGAATATCAATGGATGGAAGAACGAACATATTATGGCCAAGGAACATTTTTCGAATGGGATTATTGTGGAAGTTGGCACTAATATGATCATATTTTCAACTGCTTCTCAAGTACATGTACGAGAAACTTCGATCATACACGTGTGTGTTTCCTTCTCATCGCCACTCCAAACCTATCTGCATCATCACTGGGGTATGTATTCTCTATCTAACTTTCCCACTTCTCTATTTATGGCATTGGATATAATTGAATAAACTTCAAAAGTTGAGTAAAACATAGATAGATCAATGATATTGTGTGTGAAATAGAGAAGTAGATATATGCAATGAACCCATTTGATACTGAGATTTGCATATTTGAATAATGCATTTATGTGTAGTCTTTTATTTTCCATGTATATGGATTTCCTATGCTTTTGAATCTTCTAAGCGCCCATGCACTTACTTGCATGATTTTCCCTCTTCTTTTGAATATTCTGAGAATACATGCACTTACTTGCATGATTTTTAATTCTCCTGGTAGTGGGCACTTTGTTCACTTGAACCATTGAAAATAAAAACTATTCAATCATATTAATTAGTGTTTCATAATCCTCCATGATTCAAATCCCCAACAGGCATGTTCACTCTTTGTGGGTTGTCTCACCTGCATATGCATGTCGTTCCTCGGGGAAGAGGCTAGGTGCAAGTTATGGATGAATTTTCCCCAATAGATAACCCCTAGTCATGATTTCGAACATGGATAATGTTGGATATTCTTGTTGTAAGATGGCTATGGTATATTGTAATTTTCCCATAATGGGGAGTGCGGGCTTGCCTTAGTTGTCAATGAGAAGCATTAGATAAAAAACAAACTACTTTTCAAATATTTCAACACCAATATTCATAGACCAAAGTATTTGATATTGTGCTTCAACCAGTGCCCTGTGAGTATCTAGGTAGCATGGACACAACAAAGTTAAAGGTATGGATGATGGTTATGCTTCTTCATTATTTGGTCATGCCATGGAAAATTGTCTTTTTGAATGTAATTGGTAAATCCCAAGGGGAATTTTGGGTCTAAAAGTCATTAGGGGGATGTAGTTAGTTTGGAACGCAAGACAAGAGCATAGACACATGGGAATTTTGATTTTAAAATGTCAGTTGTCCATGATGGAAATCCACCTCCATAAATTTATGGGAATAGAGGCACTTCTTATAGTTAAATACATGCATGTTATCTGGAAAAGTTGTAGTTAGTGGATTTTAGCCCAGAAATTATCAAAATTCTAAGTATTTATTTGGGAAATATGCAATAGTCTATTAGGTAGAGGCCAAATTTGCAATATGAATTACTTCGTCTTTCAGAAATATGAAATAGTATATATACAATTATAGCCTTTGATTATGGTAGAGGATGCAAAGTCTTGTAACTTATGTGTATTACTAATAAAGTATTTTGTTTCTTCAAATAAAAACAATAAATGTTGGAGATCATTGTTTGCTCCTCCAACATCCCCTTCAAAAAATATCTCCAACCAATTGCTAAATTTCTCTAAATTTCATTCCTTTGTATTTGTCTTTAGGATCACTAACCATGTCTTCAAGATCGTTTTTGTGAAAGCTTGATCTAGAAAATTTTGTTTACTTTAAATTCCAATACCAACTTTGACTTCTTTGTTTTGGAAAAGCTATGTGTGCCTTGACATCTCCCAACTATTACAAATTCACTAACATTATCAACCAGATATACACTCATTCCTTGTTTTTTTTTGTTGGTAAAATGCTTCTTCTTTCTATTAATATAGAAAAATCGCCCATGCATTTTATACAAAAAACGATTGTGATAAAAACCACCACAAACTAAGATTGATAAGAAAAATAACCTAGTCAATGGAACTTTGCCACTAAGGGCAACAAAACAAAGAGTCTTTAAGTATCTTAACTCTCAAGATAGATAAATACAAGTAAACATAGTAAACATCCTAGTCAACAAATGTGAGATGTCATATCAAGTAGTTGTTAGAATCATGCCCACATAAGGAGGGGGGTATTTTTAATCAGGGGGTCACCTCCATCTATCCACCACGGGCTCAATATCAACCACTAGGGACTCCCATCTATCGTTTCCTTTCTTGGGCTCTTTAGGTTGCTCTAGTTCAGAGATTGCCAAAGGGATGTTTGGAAACTTGTAAAATTGGAAGACTTTTAGGGCTTGGGGTGGAAGCTAGCTCTTTTTTCCTTTCCTGATATTCATGAACAAATCAACCTGTGTTATATTGATGTCAAAGGACACTAGAGTATTTAGGGTGAAATAATATGCTGACAAGGGCTCCTTTGGGGGAACTCTACTCATGGTACAGGTTGCACAAAAGCACCACTTTCAACTCCACTTTTTGTAATATGGGCATGAAATAAGTTGTGTGGTTTGTAATTTGCTTGAGAAATATTTCTTTAGTTTTCTTAATACATACTTAGGAGATTGTTAGGGTTGTGTTTCACTATTTTTTAAACATGAAAAATCAAATAACTTCAAATATGGATTAGAATAGGTACTAAAATTAGTACATAATGCCATAATCATTTTGATAGTGAACTCTAGTTTTTTTTATCAAGTTCTAGGAAATGATATTTCCCTTACTAAAATAACTTAATTGTGCATTAATAGTGGTTCTAGTTTGGTGTATGATATTTTGGGTGATAATTGTACTAAATAAAGGTGTGGTATTCAAGCAGGTTATCCTAGCTGAAGCAAAAGGTCATGTATGTGCGATCACTCTAAATAACCCACATAAATTGAATATCGCTAATAGGGAAATGGTAAGATAATCAACGATCAATTTTCCTCTCTAATTAATGGTTAAGCAATTAGGCTAGGAATATCTTTCCCACATTTCTTTAATAGTTCCTCTAATATAATGTCCATACAATCCAATTAGCTAATCTGTATGAAAAATAGGAGAAAGAAAATGATGCAGAGGTGATAATTTTCAAGGTAAAACTTTCCACTCTTTTTATTACCAAAAATTCAAGTATTGTGCCACTTTCAAACTTTTATTGACACGTCTATATTTCCTTTAGGGAGTTGGGCAGGAATTTTTTGTTGGAGGAGACTTGAGGCTACCAAATTATGGAAAAGAAGGTTGGAATCCAGTGTTTTCAAACATGGACAACTTTACTTCATTACTTCAAAAGAGTCTTTTGAAACATTGACAACTTTACTTCATTGTTAGATTGCAAGTTTAAGTGACAATAGATGCTCATTGGTTTCTTATTGTGCTCATGGTGACTAATATTTTGGAATTATTTTTTCTTCCCTACAAAATATGAAGTGTCAAATACATATGAAATATCAATATCAAATGCTAATATTCTTTTAAAATATTCAAGTGTGTACAAACATGACTTTTTATGTGTTTTTGTGAGTGTGTGTGCATACAATGCATTATGATCAGTTAACTATTTTTGCAGTTATTGAGACTCTATACAAATTATATTGGCGTCAATATCATATCCATACATACCAAAAAAATCTAGTAAGAATTGTTAGCATTTCTTTATATCTCATTTTTCACATTTGCAAAACATGATATCATTATCAATGCAAGTTGGCATTCAAGGACAATGCTAATTTGTTAGAGGAATAACCTCTCTTAGATTTTACGTGTATGTTTTTATTGTAAAAGAATGCAAAATGTTGTATGTTTGATTCAAGTAGAATTTGTTAATGGTATTGCAATGGGATCAGGTGCAAGTCTAGTAGTAACATGCACATTTCGAGTAGTCACAGAGAACACTGTAAGTTATTTAAATCATCAATGAAAACTTTCCTCTTCTTATGTAGACAGATCATAGATATCTTTCCCATTTATAATGCAAGTAGACTGCCACCACAAAGTTAGATTGAGATGGTGCTAGAATTTCAATGGCATATCTAGTGGACACTAATCCATTCTTATGAGTCTGGTTTATAGGATTCTTCACCTAATAGGTGAAACAAATTTACATATTTTTAGAACTGCCACCTTTAACATATTGTTTTATATGGTTTAAGTTTCATTGTCTTATAATATACAAGGAAAAGGAGAGTTTTCAAAAAAAATTAAGAATGAACCAAAAATGAAACCACACCTTTGCTACCTTCCAATAAAAGTTTATTGAGAATTCGCTCATATGATTCATGAAATAACAAGGTGTAACTTTAAGATTAACAATCTATTGGTGGATGCAAGTTGTAACAGATCTTAGTTGCCCCTGAGTTTGGCTTTGGATTTGACCCTGATGTTGGTCTATCACATATACTTTCACATCTTCTAAGACATCTTGGTAAATATACCTTCTTCTAGCTAGATATATTGTATCATTCAATATCAATGTTATGAAATACAAATTAACATAGAGCTTAAACTAGAAAATTTGAAATACGGTGCAAACATATTTACTAGAAGTCACATTACTTACTTGACATAATGAAATAATATGAGGGAATGTGCTAGTTTAGATATATGTTTTGTTGTATTATTTTCTAGTGAGATAACATCGATTTTTTTTCTATTTTTCTTGAAACAATGCARGGGAGTATCTAGCCTTAACAGGGTCACGAATTAATGGTGTAGAAATTATTGCAATTGGTCTTTGCACTCATTATATTCCATCAAAGGTTTATACTTATGTGTTAGTTTACTCAATACAAAATAGAAAAGGATAATGCTACTAGGAAATTATTTACTAAATTTATTATTTAAATAGTAATTTATTTCTAAGGTTGTGGATCTATGTGATTGATGAATAAGACTACTACATTTATGGCATCAACATTAAGTTTGGGATGCTAGTATATTTATTAATTTCCAATACTTGTTATAGTTACATCCTATGATGAAGAAAGGCTTTGTGTTCACTAATTTCATTGAAGCCCCCATGCTTAGTTTATTATAGTCATATGTTCAATGCAAAACTTCTCCATCGAAAGCAATGTTATTTTTGTTATGCGGTATTTTTAAGGTGTTTCAAGAAATTGGAAGAATTGAAGAAGCGTTTAGTCCATTTGAACATCGGAGATGAGCATTGTTAGAGCAATAACAGAATACTTTTCCCTTCAAATCCAAACCAGGGAGAAAAGCATTATTCACAAGTAAGAAATAAAAAATTGTGTACTAGGAGTGGACAAATGGAATCATTTTGTGTTCCTTTTTGTGTTCTCGGAAAGACGTACATGCCAATTATGACATTCTAAGGAGTGGATAATATGCATGGATATGGTTATCCATAGAATTTGTGTCCTCTACAGTTGTGCAGGACTAATAAGGGCATGAGAAACATTGCATGTCAAAACAAAATTATCTCCCCTACAACCCTTTCGTTGGACATTTATATATTTTTTTTAAATTATAGATAGTCGTTGGACCATCGAAGAACTTATTCGTCGATGGTTCGACGAACCTGGCTTCTTTCCTCCCCAAACAAAATGTCGGACATACAGCCTTCTCATCATTTTTTCATCGAAAGTATGTCATTTTTTCGGGGAAGGTTTGTCACTTTTTCGTCACATGTTTGTCAATGTTTCGTCACAGGTTTGTAAATGTTTTGTCGAAGGTTCGACTAACATGTCTTCTCCCTCCTAGGCACAAAAATTCAGACATATAGTCTTCTTGTCATTTTTTAGTTGCAAATTTGTCAATTATTTATCAAAGGTTTGTTACTATTTTGTCGAAGGTTTTTCACGTTTTCATCGCAAGTTTGTCACTCTTTTGTCAATATTCCGACGGACAAGTGATGTGAATGTGACAAACATATTGGGGCATGTTAGTCGGTCTTACGATGATATTTTTAGGCAATATTGTGACGAACTATTGAATGGCGTACTTGCAACGAAGGTGACGCGACAAAAAAATGATAGTTTTCTTTGTCGTACTTGTGACATTCTGGCGATGAACATACATCCATAAAATTTTGAAAAATGTTCACAATTTACTAAAAAACATTATCGACTTAATGAGAACTGTGACCTCAAAACGAGAACTCTAACCCAAAAAACCCATATTTTTGCATAAAAACACATCAAAATCAACCCCCAAATCAAAAAGTGGTGCTACCCGTAGCACCATTTTTTAAACGGGTCAAAATTACAACATTTTTCAAACATGTTCTTCAAAACTCAGACAGTAGCTTAGAAAAACCTTAAAATCAACACCTAAAAAAAATGAATGTTTTTGAAAAAAAAAAAAAAATTGAAAATGTTAAAATTTTAGATAATTTGAAATTGTATTTTTAGCACTTGGTACCATTAAAACCAAAACCTCAAAATCAACCATCAAATTGAAAAGTATTGCTACCAGTAGCACCCATTCTAAAATTGGGGTATGAAAATGACACATTTTTATAAAGTGCTAAAAGAACTCATCATTACTGTAAACAAAATCATAAAATCAACCCTTAAATGCTTACTTTTTAAATCTTATTATCACTCAAAGCACAAGGTAATACATAATGCCATGAAAATATGATAATATACTTTAAAAATTCAATGTCACTTTTTAATCATTTTTTTACTTTTACTAAAAAAAAAATACAAGTTACATTGAATGACACATCAATTATTTCTTAAAAGTATTGTTATATTGACCATATTCAAAACATATGAGATAAAAAAATTTATTATGTTATCCATAATCAAAACAAATAATTCATAAAACATAAAAAAAGATTCATGACTTCATGTAAAATCATATGTAAGTTCAATGATCATTTGTAGTTACCATACAAACATCATATGGATCAAAAATATATAAAATGTTTCATACACTTATTCAGATTGACTCAAGGATTCTGAAATACCATCAGAGTCTACATTGTCTTCAGATGTAAGATTGGATGAAGATGTAGATGACCCATAATCTTCTCTATTGTCGATGAATGCACCATCTGATTCTACATACATGCCCAATATTTCATATGTCAAATGCCTTTTAGATCTACGACTAGGTTCAGGAGACTCCCATCTTGCATTTGTTTCTTGTGGCAGCAACCTCTTGATAATCTATGTTGTCTTGGAGCGAAGAGTTCCTCTCTTTGTCAAATTGAAGTCATAAACAAGTATGTCAATATCATCTAATTTTAAGAGATCAGTGCGACGACGAGTTGTATTTTGACCCTTTCTTTTTATCATTCTATTGACATGTTTCTCTGTTGGATTACTAAGAGGGGGGGTGAATCAGTAATAGAGAAATTTAATCATTTTCCATCATAAAATGAAAGTGTTATATCAATGTAGCATTATCATCCAATAGTTGCAGAGTAAATAAACAATGAACAAATGAGCAATCGCACACATACACAGTACACCAGTGTTTTACGTGGAAACCCAAAGCGGNTTGTATTTTGACCCTTTCTTTTTATCATTCTATTGACATGTTTCTCTGTTGGATTACTAAGAGGGGGGGTGAATCAGTAATAGAGAAATTTAATCATTTTCCATCATAAAATGAAAGTGTTATATCAATGTAGGATTATCATCCAATAGTTGCAGAGTAAATAAACAATGAACAAATGAGCAATCGCACACATACACAGTACACCAGTGTTTTACGTGGAAACCCAAAGCGGGAAAAAACCACAAAAAAAAATTTCTTATATGTCTTTAAGAATTACATTCATTGGAATCACCAACTTCCTTTGTTTTCCAGCTGCAACTGGAATGAGGCTCCAACCCCCTAGTTTCTCAGGCTACAACCTGAAGGAAACTCCAACTCCCCAATTCTCAGGCTACAACCCCCTATATTATTTGACTACAACCACCTGTCCTTGCCCCGTCCAACCGCCCTAATGTAAAAATAGAATAATGGAACCAATGTCACACTATCACTGTGAGATATACTGTTGTAAACCTATACCAATCAACCTGCACCAAACACCATGTACCAATAACCTGAACCATGCATCAACCATACATCAACCTATACCTCAACCTGTAATCAACCTGTATCATAAACAAGTGCATAATCCATGCACCAACCTGTACCAAACAACTTGTAGTCAACTTGTACCATAAACAAGTGCATTAACCATACACCAACTTGTACCTCAACCTGTACCATGAACAAGTGCATCAACCATGCACCAAAACTGTACCTCAACTTGTACCATGAACAAGTGTATCAACCATGCACCAAACTTGTACAAATAACATGTCACAACAACATGTCCAAACAACCTATCACAACAACATGTTTCATCAATCTTATCAACCAAATCATACCTACTCACCAAGATCAATCACCAATACAACTCTCAAATATGTGCATCAACCAATCATAACACAACAACTAATAATCATCACCAAGATCAATATGTGCTTCTAATAATATACCAATACAAGTATGTTACATCATCCATAAACCATGTGTCAACAATAATACTAACAAGTGTCTCCAACCATGTACCAAGTATGTACCAATCATGTATTAACTACTCATCAACTATGACTCATCAAAATGTACCAACATCATCAACTATACACCTCATGTATGTGTCAACTCATCAACTACTTGTCTCAACCATGTACCCAACATGTACCTTAACCAAAATCCCTCATCAATTTCATCATCCAAATATGATTTGTAACTCTATAATAGACCTGGTGTATATGATCACATACCTGCAAACCTTCCTTAACTTTTACAACAAGAGACTAGCATTTACATCAAACTTTTATTTAGTCTCACATGACTAATTTGGGATTAGTCAACAACCCTAACTTGAAATAATCATAACTATGTACATGTAATGAATAAATATCTGAAAATAGTACACAATGTTCTTCAGTTTGTTTTATGCAATTCCTCCAGGTGTCACTACTTGGAACCTCTCAGAAAAGGAGTTATATCAAAAATGGCACACCTTGCTAAATTCTAGCTTATTCTAGAGAGCGACATTGTAGAGCGTTCCCCGCACAGAATATTTGTTGAATTGATATGCAAATGTTACAAAGAATACTAAATATTGTAATCTAACCAACACATCTAGTCTTACTAAATTTGGATCTGTTATGAATAATTTATGACGTTTTTACCCGAAACACATGTTTTAGACTAGTTTCGAGACTAGCCACAAACCCTATTTTCCACGGAGTGTAAATCCAAAAATACAAAGACCCACAAGCTAAAACATTTACCACGGATACTTTGATATGTTTCCTCAATGGCCTATCAATTTCACAGTCTTAATCATTCTAGAAAAAAATTATTGCAAAAATGGTGAGATGACCTGTAAATAACATACCTTAGAAAGCATCATCAAAAGAATTTATCCTCCCTTGAATTTCAACCTTTTTTTCTTCACCTTCCCTCTGAAATTTTCCTTTGGTTACCTTAGTAACCTATAGATATTCAATATTCTCAAGTGTGATATAAAATGAGAGAGCCTTGCCTCTTATTTATACTCTCCAAGTAGCTTCCTTAGAAGCTTCTTCTAGGTCACTTCGTCCACTTTCCTTATTTTAGGGTTAACCCACTTTTAATTTCTCCATTAAATTTATTATTTAAATAATTTATTTTGTATGCACTTTGAATTATAGTACACTCATCACTTCACTTTATTATTTACCTTCTAAAATCTCTGAAACCACTTTGACTACTTTGACCTTTTGAGGCTTCTAGATGACATATGAGGGTCCTCCAACTTTGTAAGACCATAACTCTCAAACCGTGAGGAGTTATGTGACGTTACACATACCACCAGAAATTGTATGACATGTAATATCCATATAGAATAGTATTAACTCAAATATATCACAACTCATACCATTATCCATCAAACAAACTTTGGTCCATTACCCAAATCTGGGTTCTCCAACTTCTCATGGCCATAACTCTCTAACCGTGAAGAGTTATGTGACATTCYCCATACCATCGGAAATGGAATGACATGTAATATCCATATAGAATAGTATTACCTTCAAATATATTAAAACTCATACCATTATAYATGAAACAACCTTGGGTCCATTACCCAAACCTTTGTGCTACCAGAATTCTCTACTGGACTTTCTTCAAGGGTTGACATCAATCTACAATATCACTCTCCAATGGTTGAAATCAATGACAACCAACAATCCRTACCAATTGTCCATCAACCTAAGCCAATTGTTTGGCAATCCCCCCCTTTGGCATTGATGGRAACACCAACAATGATGGCAACACTTAGTCATGATAACATTCATGTGTATACTCCTCATCAAGATTTCTATCTCTTCCCCTTTGACATCAATGGCAAAGGGTATCTCCCTTTGGGGCTGCTCCCCCTGATTGAACTCTCCTTGGGCTGCTCCCCTTGTCTACATGTCTTTGTGCTCTCTCTCCAAGCATTTATATCTTGCATCTGATAAATATCCCCCCCTTTTTTATCAATGGAAAAGGTATCTTTCCATCTGGGCCTTCTCCCCCAAACTAAATTGTCTTGGGGGATACTCCCTCTGACTGAGATCTTCTTGAAACTGATCTCTCAACCTGAATTGTCCTCTTTATGGTGCTTCCTCATGTAAATCTAAGACATATAAGATAAGCATTCAAAATCATTCGTTTTGGAGTAGAAATTACTCTAAGTCTCTGGCGAAGATACTCAAAGGCTTCCCATGGAAGCGGTTTTGTAAAGATGTCTACCACTTGTTCTTTTGTTCCCACATATTCAACTCTGATATTCTTCTCTACAACTTGTTCTTGTAGAAATTCATACTTTATTGGAATGTGCTTCGTTTTGGAGTGCATCACCGGGTTCTTTGAGATATTGATGGCGCTTGTATTATCACAATAGATTAGAATGGGCTCATCATGCTCAACATGTATATCTGTCAGAGTTTGTTTCATCCATAGAACATGTGTACAACATGTTGTTGTTGCAATATACTCTGCC
>JASDQU010737243.1:167875-193850 GCA_032191745.1 Picea mariana | reverse complement strand
TGGTTAGAAGAACTAAAGCTGGATTCTCTTCTCATTTTCCCTCAGCTTTATTGCAAGAAGCCGAGCTCGTCTCTCATGTCCTTGATGGCCATGTGTAGCAAAACCAGGCTATTTATCAGATGTTTACTGGAAAACTTGAAAGTCAGGGATTTCCAAAATAGAAACTACAATCGAGCACAGAATCCCAAGTATGCGCACGTTGATGAGAACTTCGTTAAAACTTACTTGCCTCATTGCTTGAAGTTGGAATACACCAAGAAGCCCCTAGTTCTGAAGCCTTGCACCTGTAATGTATGTTTGAATCCTGCACTTGACATTGTTAATAGCGATCAGAAGGACCATTCGGCCAGAATCCCACAGAACTCATGATGTTGGAAGTGTTATACGTCTACAAAGTATGATTCCATTTGCCACACTACAAGGAATTGGGTGACATGTTATAGTTACGGAAATCCATGTAAAAACTTACGCGCCTCATTGCTTGAAGTTGGAATAAGTCAAGAAGCCCCGAGTTTTGAAGCCTTGCACTTGCTGCAATGTAGGTTCGAATCCTGTACTTGACATTGTTAATAGCGATCAGAAGGATCAGAATTCCAGAGAATTGATGGTGTTGGAAGTGTTATAATAAGTTTACAAAGTACGTTTCCATATGCAAACACTATAAGTAAATGGGTGTCATATATAGTTACCGAAATCCATGGATGTAACAAATTTAGCTTTATATATGAAATTATGGAAACCTTATTGAATATTTCTATATGTAGCCAGTATTTGTAGCAGAAAGGTTTTTGGAGGCTGATTGTATTAATTAATGTATAGACGGTTAATGGACTGGTCTCCTCTTGCCACTGCGAGTAATAGGTTTGTCTCCGAAGAGTATTAGGTTTGTCTCTGAGTAAGGCAACTAGAGAGCACCGTCTGTATTTTGGTTTGAAATAAAATTGAATACTCATTAACATTTTATGAATATATATTTATGTGTAATTTTTTTTCAAATTTAGCCATCCTTATAATCAAAATTCTCAACACTTGTCATAGTTTAATTGACAACACTCTCGACACTGTCGTATCAATGATGTTCGTATATTATCTGGTGAATGTTATGTATGAATTTCAACACTGTCGTATCAATAATGTTTGTTTGTATATTATTTGGTGAATGCTATTTATGACTGCTAATAACTCCATCAGCAGTATCGACAGTGTTTGTATATTATTTGGTGAATGCTATTTATGAAATTTGATTATGGTAGATGGAATCCCTTATTTTTTATTTATTTATTTAACTAGTTTCATAATAATTTAATTTAAATACATAATATTTAGTTTGTTTATTTTACTAGTCTCATAATAATCTAGAACATTTAGTTTGTTTAAAATAAAAGTTGTTTGAAGAGATTTAAAATGTTGTTTATAATTATTTTATTAAAAAAATCATATTACTTTGAAACCCTCAAAGATATGTAAGTTAAGTGAAATATTTAGTAGGATTTTTAAAATAGATTATTACTTTGAAAGCCTCAAAGATATGTAAGTTAAGTGAAATATTTAGTAGGATTTTTAAAATAGATTAATATAGACATTCACCAATTTAATTTAATTGACATTTTTGCTTTATGGAAGTTTTGCAATATTTTATATATATTAATATTTTTTAATATTTACATGTTTTATAAATAAACTTATTAACTTAATATTTTATTAATATGAAAAACAACATCTATTATTTATATGTTTTATAAGTTAACTTATATGTATGTAAAGTTATTGATTTAAATATCTTTAAAAACAAATTATTAAAATTATTTAATACTTAGTTATATAAAGAGAATTAGTAGTATATTAAGTTTCTTAAATGTGGGAACTTTGGAAACATGGAAAACAAGTAGAAGTTTTTCTCAAATTTACAAGAAACTTAAATTTGAAAACATTAATAATATATATTAAAAAAATATAAAAAATATTTTAGATTATAATGATACTTTAAAGGACAATGTTTCTCCTATTGCAATAACTAAAGTATTACAATTACTAATTTAATTAGTGCTAATAATTATATGAATATATTTAACACAATAATGAAACTTTAATAACCATAAATATTCTATTAGAAAATAAGAAACAAAATTGAAAATACATATATACAATTTTAACATTTTTTTAAAATTAAATTTTACATATATAAAATTTAAACATCTTTGTAAATTTGAAGCATTATTCTTTTTTTATTGAAAAAAACAAAATAGTACCACTATTCTAATATGAAAATACAATAAAAGTCAATGATATGGTTGGTTTATATCAACTACAAAGTGAAGCAAATGCTTGTGGTGGATAGGGTATTGATTTATTCCATTTTCATGTTTAGTTTGGGCTTGAAGGAAAACATAAATGCATTAAAAGTTTTTCATATTCACAACTATAAAGATAATATTATTAAGTTTTTTTACTTTACTAATTTTTGAAATAATATTTAACTGTAGTTTAGTCTTAGTTTTATAGTGATATTTTAAATAAATATAATGAAAATATTTGTAAGAAATTATGTATTTGTAATAAAGAAATAAATATATTTACATTTTAATTTAATATAATTTTAATTTAAAACTCTTATTTACTTACAACTATGTATATTATCAATTTATAAATTTGTATTATTTTTAATTAATAATAAATTAATTTTTTAAAATATTTTGTAAATAACTTTTTTTTTAAACTTTTCAATATTTTAATAAATAATGAAACTTTTCTAATTAATTTAGTTGAAAGCTAACAAATTGAAGGTAACTTTAAAAACCTATAAAAACTGAAAATTGAACAAATTGAAGGTAACTTTAAAAACCTATAAAAACTGAAAATTGAAGGTAACTTTAAAAACCTATTAAAACTTCAAGAAAATGTGTTAATTCGTTAAAGTCAATGCACATTGCAAAAAATAAAAATAAACTCTCATATATATGTTTTCTGAAAACTTGATATTTCAAATAAATGTTGTATTATTCATTTAAATATGATTTCATTCATTTAATCCAATGGGACATCCATAGGTTAAATAGATTTGATTTCATTATGTAATTTAAAACGAGAATTAAATTATTTTAAATTATTTTTGACCCCTCATTTGGTCCCATCACTTATTGTATCTTATAATCATATGGATAAACATTTCATTGAGTAAGTACGGTACTCGTTCTATGATAATTCCTAACCTACCTTTTTTTTTCGTGCCTTTAGTAGGCTTATTACTTCAGGCAATTACAATGGTTCTTTTTCATATATTTAGAATGACTATATTTTTTGAATCTGATCAAATTAGATTTAATAAATAGGTTTGGATCTGTTAAATTTCAGAACAGATAGAAATCTCTATATCTATTTCAGATGATATAAGATAAAATTCTTATAGATACAAGATAGGTCTAAATAGAAAAAGAAATAAATAAATATATATATTTATTTAGACTCATTTATACTTGAATATGGATAGATCTTACCATTATATTCTAGATATAGCGAATTTATGTATCTATTCATATTCATATTCATATCCATATACATATCGGATATACATATGTGTCAATAAATAGGTATTGGTCAATATTTTCATATGGTTGGTTATATTTTTGCATATGGTATACATATCTATTCCTAGAGATATTTTAACTCCATTGATTCAGAATTGTTTAACAAATTGATAATTTTGTGAAGGACCTATTTGAAATTGATGGTAAGAATGGACAAGAAGACAAAATTGACTGACTTGACTGAAATGTTAGCTATGTATATAGATATATTGTCTCTTTAACAATAGCTATATCTTTAGTGGTTTGAAAGATATACTTTTGTTTTTTTTATTGTAATATGATTTTATTAAATATCTATTATAAGTCTCTCAAGTTCTATTTTTACCAGGAGATGGGTAGAACCCTGGAAAAACCCTAGCTGCTTCACTTGCATGCATCCCCTTCACAGCAGTGTTAGATATGAAAACCTGAACTGAGCCCCTTGGTCGCCATGGTTATTGATGCGCATGCACTTGCAGAATGAGTGCCGAAGGAGGGGTGAAAACCCCCCCTTACCGCAATGTCACGGCTAAGATTACCATATTTTGAGTCGTCACCGTTGCATCTCAGAGACAACCTACTACAAGAAGAACAAAGAACTGGAAAAAGCATGGATATGGAAGTTGAATCGTCGCATCCAAAGGCATCCCGGAACTAGTTACCAGGAAAAATGTATTCCCCAAGCACCCATTGTGCTGAAATATATGATCAAATCTACCTGGGTAGGCAAGCACACACCTAGTTCATGAGGGAAGACACCTTGATCAGGAAATTTCTAGGGATCTGGCCATTAGAAAGAGACCTCATGAAATGGATCAAGCACTAGTGGAACCCGCAGGGGGATTATGAGCTGCAGCTAAGTTCTAAAGGATTATTTACAATCATTTTCTATAGCGTAGAGGACACATATAGAGTCTTCAAAAATGACCCCTACTTCTACAACTCAGCTAGAATATATATGAAATTTTGGATGGATCGATTCTTCCCAAGGAAGACTTCGCTTGTGCCCTAGTTTGGTTACAACTTTACTCTCTCCCCCAGGAATTTTGGCTTGAAGAAATACTCATGCATATTGGAAATACACTAGGAAGGTATGTTAAATCCTCATAAGCCACAAAACAAAGAAAATATACTTCCTATGCAAGGATATTTGTCTACATGAACATATCCAAAGCCCTCCCAGGTTCTGTAACCATCGAATACCAAGATGAAGAATGGAATCATACAATAGACTATGAACACATCCCCTTTAGATGTCGAAAATTCCATGAACATAAGAACCTCTTCAGAGACTTCCCCCTCAATGCACTAGTCCGCCCAGCAGTAGAGTAGAAACAAAAAGATGAATTCACTTAGGTACCAGGCCGTAGAAGACCACCTTAGAAAAATGCGACTCAGCCGGGAAATGATAAAATCTCTATCAATAACTCCTTCGACACACTCAACAATCTTATGAAAGTAGAGGACATAGAAAACCCCCATATTACTTCAAATCCAGGCAAAGACAAGGGAAAAAAACAACATAATATGGATCTAGTACTAGAGCAAATCCTATACCGGGAGCCCCCAACAAAATTATTACTAAATACAGAACCCGAAGAAGGTGGTGGAGATACCATAATGCAGATCGATGAAAGGGAAGTGGAGGACACATACCTAGAAATCTAGAGGAGGCCTTCAACATAAAGGAACTACCAACAACTCCACTGGAACAACTAAGGAAGGTACACAAAGTCTTCACTGATTCGATAGTAGGAGCCACATCCCACTTATGAATACATCTGGAGATGGATCTATACCCTAAGCGCAATCAAAAGGAGGGCAAGCGACGAGGACAAAAAATGGCCCAACAACTAATCAAAGAGGTAGGCAACTTTATGATCAACTCAAGACAAGTCCAACACCTCTCTGAAGGTTATTTCTCCTCCCCACGTAATTAAAAATTTATGAAAATCATAACATGGAATATTATAGATCTTAATGGAAAATCTAAAGAGAGGATTCTTTGAAACAGTATTAATGCAGAAAATCCAGACATCCTCCTACTTCAAGAGACCAAATGTGTTAGTGACATGGTGGAGGAAATAATCAAAAGATGTTGGAGCCATTATAACTTCACTTATACAGACCCAAAAGGGGAAACAAGAGGTTTAGCTATTGTCTGGAACCATACCATAGTCATTTTGGAGCCGGCCTATTCAACATCAGGTACAATCTCAACGCATTATCAAGCTATAGGTTCAAGCAAATCAGGGGTCATCACCGATGCTTATGGACCTCAACTCGCTCATGAGAAGGATCACGTCTTGGACAACTTAGCCTACATTAATTCTTTAAGAGGATAAGAAAGATGGATATTAGGGGGACTTCAATATGATTCTCACGAGAGAGGAAAAAAGTGGAGGCCTGAAACGTCTAGACCAATATAGTACCTTTACATGGGTAAAAATTTATGAATATATTTATACGGGTTAAAAATTTTCAAATTTATCTTTAAAAACAATCCTTATCATCAAAACTCTCAACACTTGTCATAGTTTAATCGACAACACTCTCAACACTGTGGTATCAATGATGTTCGTATATTATTTGGTGAATGTTATGTATGAAATTCAACACTGTGGTATCAATAATGTTTGTATATTATTTGGTGAATGCTATTTATGAATTTTGATTATGGTAAATAGAATTCCTTATTTTATTTTCTAGTTTCATTATAATTTAATTTAAATACATAACATTTAGTTTGTTTATTTTACTGGTCTCATAAAAATCTAATTTACCTTGAAAATCTCAAAGATGTGTAAGTTAAATGAAATATTAAGTAGTAAATGTAAATTTTTATTTTATTTTATTAATTTCATAATAATTTAATTTAAATAAATAACATTTGGTTGGTTTATTTTACTAGTTTCATAATAATCTAATTTAAATATAGAACATTTAGTTTGTTTAAAATAAAAAAAGTTATTTGAAGAGATTTAAAATGTGGTTTATAATTATATATTAAAAAATATATATTATTTAGAAAACCTCAAAAATATGTAAGTTTTAAAATAAAAATTGTTTGAAGAGATTTAAAATGTGGTTTATAATTATTTTATTAAAAAAATCATATTACCTTGAAAACTTCAAAGATATGTAAGTTAAGTGTAATATTAAGTAGGATTTTTAAAATAGATTAATATAGACATTCATCAATTTAATTGAAATTAGTTTTACAATATTTTATATAATAATATTTTTTAATATTTATATGTTTTATATATTAATATTTTTTATATTTATACAGTCTAAGTGGGTTTAATGGTTAAGAACATGTGTTTTCTCTTAAGAGGTGTATGTATACCTCTAGTTGCATGGAGAGAGGTCTCTTGTCCCACAAACAAAGAGATCTCATACACCAATTTAGTGTGGCTTAACTGTAACCTTAAAAATAAATTATTATTATTATTATTATAAATAAACTTATTAACTTTATAGATTTTTTTTTTATAAATAATAAATTATTTTTTCAAATATTTTATAGATGACTTTTTTAAATTTTCAATATTTTAATAAATAATGAAACATTTTTCTAATTAATTTAAGTTAAAGAGAACTAATTGAAACTAACTTTAAACATCTAACGAAATATAAAAAAAAATGTGTTAATTCATTAAAGTTAATGAATATATTTGTATATTGTATATTTAACAATAGTTATATTTTAGTGGTTTGCAAGATTTACTTTTATTTTTTTATTGTCATATAATTTTATTAAATATTTATTATAAGTGGAATGGTAGGTTTACTTTATTTTTTAATTTTATTTCATGATATATAGTAAATTTAATAATGGAGTTTCAAAGTTATCATTTTTTATTTTAGTGATTACTGCATAATATTATTAAAGATTTATTATAAATGGAATGTTAGGTTTGTTTTTCCTTTTATAAAATTTGTTTAGTTATCATTAAAGTTTTGAATTTACTTTTAACTAATTTTAAAAAATAATAAAAATGTGTTTTTAAATAATAAATTGATATTAATTTATTGTCAAGTAAATAGATGTTTTATATTTTAGAGGATAAAAGAAAATTAAGATATTATAATAAGGTAATCAAATTTGATTTAAAAAATAAATTTGAGTATC
Source organism: Picea mariana (assembly GCA_032191745.1). Taxonomy (NCBI): domain Eukaryota; kingdom Viridiplantae; phylum Streptophyta; class Pinopsida; order Pinales; family Pinaceae; genus Picea; species Picea mariana. The sequence goes on along the minus strand of JASDQU010737243.1, from coordinate 186,152 downwards.
CTAAAAAGAGAAAATTAACATTGTAAAAATAAAAATAAACTCACATATATGGTGCATATATGGTGTTGGACAACTCCTAAAATTATTTATGTGCACATAATTTAGAATGATATTTTAAATAAATACAATATTATTCATTTTTTGTGTGTGTGAATAAAAAGAGAAAAATCTTATTAAAACCTTTTACAATACAAAAAACCACATGGCAACAGTCTGCCAGTTGTTCCGCCAAATTAGCGAAAACCAGAACAGATGGTAGACTGTGATGTCATTGTCAAAAATGGCAATCCGCCATCTGTCCCACTAAATGGAAACCGAGGCATGTGGTGGATTCGAGTCTATGCACCATTGTGCTAAGCAACCATGGCAGATGATAGAAATAGACTGAAAATTAACAGTAAAATTGTAAAACATAGACATGAACATGACTTTAAAACTTCTTTGTAGCAGCGCACGGAGCCAAGCTGAGAATGCTCGTGATAGCCAAGAAAGTAAATTACCCATTTGCACCTGAGGTCGTGTCACTCGGGTCGCCATTGTCGCTGCTCCTAGGCTAGAGCACGAATGGCTTGGCACAAGTCGGGCACCTCTGGGTTGCAGGTGTGTTCTAGTAGGCCTCGTACAACATATCAATTCTCTGATGTATGAGGGTGTCTCTATGAATTTGGTTAGCCATATGGATTCTAAGCTAAAAAACAAACGCTAATTGCTCTAGATGGAAGAAGGGTGGTGGTTCCTGGCTGAAATCTGAGAGTGTCGAGAGTGGTGGTGGCACCAATATTGGGCCACCCTTCGCCTCCAAACCACAGACTGCCATCTCCTCGCCGAAGTCCTCCTGAGCCAATTCCCTATCCTTCGTTGTCTCAAGCTTCTCCACCGTCTTGAGCTCCTCCGCTACCTCTACCTCACCCGAGTCTTTGATTTGAATGGTATCCTCGGGGTTGAGGTGGAGGAATTCCTCTAGGAATTCCTTCTCAATTATGCATGTAGTCTCTTCCCTGGCCTCTCGCGCATGATGAATTGTGCCTGAAGCACTTGTTCTTTTTGGGAATTGGTTGGGGGGATGCCAATTGTATGGAATAGTGAAGAGAAGGGATTCCAGAGGGAAATGGATAGGTTCCTCTAGAATCACCTCCTCCATGTACACCATCGACGATGTTCTGGCCTTCTCCCTTCCCTGAGTGCTGGCTATGGACAATGATCACTCTAGTCATTGCAACCTCCTTTGTCTAACAGTGAAACTGTACCAGGCAGGGCCGGGACGCGACCTGCCTCTTTCCCTCAGCATTGTGGATCAAGGGAGGGTGCAAATGAATAAGGTAAGAGTGATGGGAGCCAACTAGTAGATGCACTAGTGCTTACAACATCTGGGCTGGTGGAAGGCTAAGGTGTAATGGCTCCTTCCTCCACTGTGCGGGATGATAATGCTGAGGTACAACATGACCGCTGCACCAAACTCCCCCCATCCATTGCACCTCATGTCTGCCTTTTTTTCTCGCACGATGGAACTGTCCTTCACTGCTTGACGAGTAGTAATGGCTTCCTTCCATTTAATAGTGAGGGTAAGGGGGTCGACCTGCCATATTAATGGCTTGGGTCTGGGGTAGGCTACATGGCCACCCTACACTACGTGGCACCCCATCCGGGATACAATATTATTCATTTAAATATAATTTCATTCATTTAATTAAATGGGACATCCATGGATAAAATAAATTTGATTTCATTATGGAATTTGAAATAGAAATTAGATATTAAAGTTAGCACAATAATATAAATAATTCATCTCCTATTTTATAGGTTTGATTTATTTAAAAGTGAATTATCATTTGCACATTATTAAATTGAAACTCTTAGTTTGAAAATGTTTGAATCCCTATATAGAGCCATTAATTTGGAAGACAATCCTACCTTATACCTTGTTATCTTTCCCTAGCTAAGGAAAGATTAGAATTTCATAGAGCCAAGTAGGTCTAGATGAAGTTGAATCCATATTGAAAAATTTCAAGTTTGGTCTAATTATTGAGTGCATGCTTTCATGTTTTCATACGAATGGAAAATAAAATAAGATGTAATGTAGTTGCATATTAACCTCAATAAAAGAGTCTATTGAAATTAGAGATTTGAATGCGAGAATGTAATGAAGAGGTCTTCTAAGGAGTTATATAATATTGCATTGAATGATCATTTCATTATATTCATTCATATTCTAGCACTGTGAAGTTAACACATCCTTTGTATTATGTAAGTCTATCTTTGAGAAATGGATCAAAAGATACGATTGCTAATTTAGAAAGTACATGTTTGAAGCAAGCTCCATTACAACAATGAATCTCAAACCTACATTTTAAGTCCTATCAACCTACCATGATAATGATGGTAACATTAATAGTGATTTGTTTGAATCTAACTCGAAATTAGGAACTATTGTAAATATCCCACATGGAGGGCATAATGTTATTCAATTAGATTCATATCTTTGTATTATGAAGATAAGGATTATGGTAATGATAATGGTAATTGATTGTTGAGTGGAGAAATTCTATATTTGTTACTTGATTGATTACAAATTATTTTATGCATTTGTAAGCCAAAGGCATTGAATGAAATATGTTATATATGCACACCTTAAACAGATATTGTGCATGTTTCTTAAGAATGGAATTTAACTAAATGAGATTGAAAATGGGTGTTTATTATGAAAACATGTCAAGATCTTGCTTAGATATTGTCATGAAGATTTATCATACTTAGATCTTATGTTCGGTTTCTCAAAATGCCACTTGATATGAAAAAAAAATTTAGATGATGCATGAAACATCTTATTCATTGTTGAGTTTATACATTGAAATAGCTTGATGGTATGATATGAGAATATGTAAGTAGTATGTATGCAAGATGACTATGGAATAATTATGAAAAATAGTGAAGACATTTATTATTAAGAAGATGGTTTTAAAAAAATGTTATCTTTTTTTTTTTGTCTATTTGTATATATAATTATTGTAGAGTCAAGAGGTACACTACACAATACAATGTTGACTCATGATATGGTTTGAGAAAATCAACATTGACAATATTGGATTCCAAATTTAGTTGGAAGATCAACATGAAAATAATTCTTAGACACCTACTAGATGAAGAAATAGGGGCCATACTAAATGAGTTTTACCTTATTGTATATTGATCCAGATTTATGAGCGAAATGAAAGGAATAATAGACTGAATACAATAACACAAAGATACAGATAACAACAACATATATCTAGTGAACAATACCTTCTATTGAATAAATAAAATAGGTTGAAACTGTAAAACTGCAAAACTGGAAACAACTTGCTCAAATGGTGGTAGCTATCTCCAAGAAGAGATGTGTATTTCTGTGTGCATTAATCTTAGCATAATGATTACAATGAGGCTATAGAGGAACTTTTAACATTACTCATGAATGCCAAAACCCTAGACATCCAAAAATTTAAACCTAGGAGATGAAACACCAAAAGTTATGTGGGCTTGATGGGTAAGTTGGTACCTCAACTTCCTAGGGCCGTAACTTTTTCATACGACCTCCATTTTAGGCGCGTGATAGCCCGTTGAAAAAGTCTCTTAGAGAAATACAAATTATTCCATCAAACTCTAACTTTGTCTATAGTTTGACTATGACAAGCCAAAAAAACATTGTTTAGGGCCCCAAAATGGCCCTAGAAGTACAGAAAGATGTACTGACATGAAAACTTCCAAAATAAGCTAGTTGGATTAGGTGGGCGGAAACCATTATCCAACTAGAAACTGTGTAGGGATTTAGACAAACCCATAAGTATGGAAATGACAATTACAAATAATTACATAAGAACATGTTGAACTAAAAAATGTCAAGAGGAGCGAGCTGGAATGGCTGGGTGGCCACCAATATCCACTTGGATCAGTTATCCCCCATTATAAAGCAATGGTATCCATTTCGTTGAGTGCCCCCATTAGGTGAGGAAACTTTTGCTGAATTTGGCCCCCAGTGAGCCACTTGCCTTGGTGTAGGAGCTACCCTACCTCGATAACCCGATAAAGCTGGATCCTCTAATGGTGAGTGCCCTTGACCTATGTGTCCACTATTTGATCAGTGGATGCATGTTCCATGTAGTTAGGGTTGATCTCTATTTGTATCAACTGTTCTGTGATCTCTAAGGTGTGCAATAATGGTGGAAAATATGGCTAAAGGAGGTCCACATTGATCACAGGGTGTAATCCAAGGAAGGGTGGGGTGTTGAGATCAAAAACATTTCTACCGATAGCCTTGTTGATAGTGTAAGGCCCATATAGAAGTGGAAAGAGCTTCATATGGGGCCCTGTAAGGTGCTATTTTTGAAAATGTAAGCATACCTTGTCTTTCACCTGAAACGGGTGCAGTACCTAGTGTTGATCATGGCATTGCTTGTACTTAGCATTGGATTTATGAAAAATCTCATGGACCTATTAGCGAATGTGCTGAATCCACGAAATGAATCTGGTGTCTTTGTCGGCCTCAGACTGAACATGGGAATATTCTTCCTATGTGGTTGCAAGAGGTAGTGCAACATCAATGGGACCCAAGGGTTCGAATCCTGTCCCTACTTGAAATGGGATATGATTGGTGGAGCTATGGAGAGCCTTTTTGTAGATGTGATGAGCATAGGGTAGACTCTCATCTTAAATTTTTACATGCAGATGATGTGAAAAATCATCTAATTTATGACCTCTTTCTAGCCATCGGTTTGAGGGTGGACAACAATGGATTTAGTGAGCTTGGTGTCCAACAGTGACTAGAGACTCAAACAAAATGTGTTGAGGAACTTGTAGTCCCGATATGAGGTGATGGTCTGTGGTATCCCAAAATGGACCCACACCTGTTCAAAGAAGAGCTTGGCAATATCTTCCATTGTGATGCTCTTCTTCCAGGCGGTGATAATGGCCCTCTTCGAAAACCAATCAACCACCAAAAATACATAATCATTTTCGTTCTTGGTGGAAGAAAGGCCAGACATGTAATCCATCGATATGGATTCCCAAGGCCTCTTGGGAGTAGGAAGAGGGGTGTATAAGCCTTGATTCTTGATGGATGGATTGGAAATGGCACAGACAATGAAATATATGATATACTTGTTGACGTCTTATCAAAGTTTTGGCCAATAAAAATGTTTTTGTAGAATGACCACAATTTTCTCCACGCCAAAATATCCTACCATCCAACTGTAGTGAGCCTCCCAAATCAGCTTTGCAGGCTTTCTTGTAGGAACAAACAGGTGGCCCAGATGGCATAACAATCCATAATGGATGTGAAAATCAGTGAGATTCACTCATGTACCCATGAGTTGATAGGTGGTGGTGAAGTCAGGGTCACGCTGATAAAGTTGGGGCCACTTAGATGCCTCATGCCAACAAGAATAGAGCACCATGGTGACTACATCAATGGGAGGGTGATTGAGGCAGTCAACGACATGATTTGTGCTCCTTTTTTTATAATTGATGTTGAGATGGAACTATTGTATGTATATATACCACTTTTGATGACGGTTGTTCTGCAACTTCCCCTATGTCTGTATGAACTGCAGAGTCTTGTGATCAGTGTGGATGATTGTCTCCTTTCCCAGAATGTAATGTTTCCATTGACAACATGGTTACACAATGGAATACATTTATTTTTCATAGGTGGTTTATTTCTCGACGGTATCTGAGAGTGTCTCACTATGGTATGCTACTAGATGACCATGTTGAGTGAGAACTATGTTGATAGCATAGTCGGAGGCATAAGTCTCAATCTTGAACAGTTGTTGTAGATCACGTAAGGAGAGTAGTGGAGTTGAGCCTAAGCGATGCTTCAGATCATCAAAGGCTTGCTTTTGTGATTTCTCTCATGTGAACTTTGTCTTTCCACCACCCTTGGTTACTTGGCCGAGGGCCTGTGTAATATGGGAGAATTCCAACATGAACCTTTGGTAGAAGTTGGCAAGTCCCAAGAAGCTCTGAGACTCGGTTAGTGTGGTCGAGGATGTCTAGTCACGAATCACTTGGATATTAGGTAGATCCACATGCACCCCATGCTCATCAACAATGTAGCCCAAGTATTGGACCTTTTTCATGCCAAAGGATCATTTTTTCCAAGTTGGCATATAGCTTGTGTTGTCGCGGAGTGCTCAAAACTTGTTGAATATGATGCATGTGCTCCTCCCAAGTTCTGTTGAAGATGAATATGTCATACATATATACCATCACAAAAGAGTTGATGAAGGGTCTCAATACATCATCCATCAATCTCATGAAAATTTCTGGTGCATTTGTTAAGCCAAAGGTCATAACCAACCATTCAAAGAGACCTTATTTATATTTGAAAGATGTATTCCATACATCAGTTGGTTCGATGGGAACCTAGTGGTAGCCAAAATTTAGGTCAATGTTGTTGAAGATATTTTCCTCCTTGAGTTGGTCAAGAAGTTCATCAATTTGGGGAATTGGGTACCAATTCTTAATTGTGATTTTGTTTAATGCTCTGTAATCAATGCAGAGCCACCAGGTCTTGTATTTCTTCTACACCAGCACAATCGGGCTTCCACAAGGGGAGGAGTTGGGTTGGATGTGCCCCTTTTGAAGTAGTTATTGGATCTGGCACTTGATTTCATCATTTTCCATCAGCGAGTGACAATAGAATGGTCCATTAAGAAGTGGGGTACCGAGGGTTAGATCAATTGGATGCTTGATTTGGCAGTGTTTCAGTACCTTGATGGGTGAGGAGAAGATGTCTTTGTACTCTTCCATGATCCCCTCCACTTGATTATGCTACAAAGAGAGGCTCTGTGTAGAGGTCACGGATGTGGCAACAAAATTTTGCTTACTGCAAGCACAAATCACAAAGAAAATGAACTTCCTGGTATGTGAAATGACCTTACTGCATTTCTTAGCAGATATTAAAGAAATAGCGGTAGGCGGTGCTACCTCTGGTATCTTGTACAATTGTCTACCCAAAGTAATAATAACACTACGGGGTCTAGACTCATACATAACATGTCTCTTCCACAAATATGGCTAGCCTAAAAGAATGTCACAAAATTCAAGAGGAGAAATATCACACAATAACTCATATTTGAAGGGATTGATGTTGTAGGGAAGACGACATTGTTGGCTGAAGAAAAGATCTCATCCTTGAAAAAGCTAGCCAATGGTGTAGGGCTACGCGTGGGATGTTATTGATGGGTCCAACCGCTTGATGACCTATGATGAAATCAGGTTCTTCTGAATTCCCATATCAACAATAAAATGTAGCGAAGTTCCCTTTACCCACATCTATGAGTGAAAGAGTCGTTCCCCTTCAACTGGTTCTTTTGGTTTGCTTGATTGGACTTTGGTGGTAGCGACAATGGCACTAGTTTCAATTGGGTTCTAGATTTGATTCAAAGTCAAAATCTGCCTCTGACTTACAATATTTCATCTTGGACACTAGTTACTGCTTGGAGCGACATTCTTCAGTGTTATGCCAAGGGATTTTATGTTATTCACACCATTTTCCTGTGTCCTTCTTTGACTTCTTATTACCCTTCTTGGGTTGCAACTTGGACTAGTTTTCCTAAGAGTGACCATATTTGATCTATCCCTTTTTTAGGGGGTTGGGTCGCCTATTCCTTGCTTTGGCTATGAAGAGTTTGTAGATACAAACTCTCACCTCTTCTGCTTAAATTTCTGCTCGATTTTGACAGCATATCGATAAGCCTCACCTAATGATGCGATGTCCATAAAATCCATTTTTGTTTGAATGTATCTATGCAGAAAACCATTGTATTTGAGCCCCAGATGTCATTAAGAGTATTTGATACCCAATTTGGTGTGCAAGGTATGGAAAATATTGGTGTAATCTGGCACTATCTGGTCCCTTTCTTGATGTAGCATAGTCCATCTTGTGTAGTGTTATTTAATTTCACCTTTGAAGGAATCTCATGTGGGGGAGACCGTAAATATTACAGATTCATGTTGGACCTTTGCTAAGAGTAATTATCCCACTAGTCCTTAACATGGGGGATGACCTTAAGGAGTGCAAAAGTAATCTTTTCCCTATCAGAAAAATTGTGGACCAAAAAATACCTTTCGAGCAGATTCAACCATTTATATGCAACATCTGCATCTGTAATTCCTTCAAACAATGCAATATCAAAATTTACTTGTACCTTGAAGGGGGTTTCATGGCCGCTTGATGAAGATGTGTCTTTTGTGGCCAGCTTCCAAAGGATATGTGCAAATTTGTCCATCATTTTGTTCCTTTGTCATGCAAGGGCTTCCTCGAGCAACATTTTAAAAGGATCTCCCACTCCATCGTATTTGTTCTCATCCCCCATGGGTTGTTTCCAGGCTCGGCATGGCCGATATTGCAAAGGATTTTCTGGTTTGAGTCCCAACTTCTTGTACCCAGATCTTGTCGGGGACATGCATGAAGAAAAATAAATGAAGAGCATACCACTATGATACCACTGATCCGTATTTATGAGCGGAATTAAAGGAATAATAGAATGAATACAATAACACAGAGATACGAATAACAACAACAAATATCCAATGAACAATAACTTCTATTGAATAAATAAAATAGGATGAAACAGTAAAATAGGATGAAATAGTAAAATTATAGAACTCGAAACAACTTGCTCGAATGGTGGTAGCTATCTCTGAGAAGAGATGTGGCTTGCTACGCACATCCATATAAGAAGAATGATTACAATGAGTTTCCAAAGGCCTTTTTAACATTACTCATGAATTCCAAAACCCTAGACATCCAAAAACCTGAACCTAGGATATGAAACGCCAAAAATTATGTGGGCCTCAATGGGTAAGTTGGTACCTCAACTTCTTGGGGCCATAAATTTTGAATATGACCTCTGTTTTAGGTGCATGTGACGCACCACCCCCTTCCTCAGCAAGTCCTGCATGACCTCTCGGTCTTAGGATCGTTCTGATTTCTCCTCGAGCTGAAGCGACTCCTTTAGTTCCCTGATGGAACCTTCAATGAATCTGATCCATAGGTCCTTTCCTGAAAACCCCACCTGCACAAACATGCACCAGGCATGAGATTTCACCTGCACATGACCTCCAGACACGACCACGACCCTTTTCCAAAAAAGGGATATCAGGTTTCACGATTTCGGGAACCCTGATGTCGAGAGTCTCTGACTCTTCGATCCCCCGAACTCCAAAATGCCAAAATGTCAAAATTCCAGTCTATGTGACTGTGTCCTCCGTGACCGCAACCTAACTCCAAAGGTATGTCGCGTTTCACGACTTCAGGACTTTCAATGTCAAGTGCCCAGATTCTTGTCCCTGGGATGGCTGAAATGCTGAATCTCAAACTTCTGAAACGTGTGACCACAACCCCACTCCAAAGATATGTCATGTTTCATGACTTCTAGGTTTTCCAACTCCAAGATCCCTGACTCCTAATCATTAGAAGTGCCGAAAACCCAAACCCCGATACGCCGAAACCTGTAACCCTGTTCCATGGCCCGACACTATTCCTCCATCTGCTTTCCGGAATTTGCGTTTCGGGACTTCACGATCCTGGCTGCAAAAGCTCCTTACCCCTTCGAGCTCCCAGTATCTGAAATACCGAAGTACCAAACCCCAAAATGCCGGTCTTCTACTCCAAAAGGAGATCAACGGCTATGAGCCTCCCCTGATCTAACGACTCAGATATTTTCAAAATTTCGTGGGTCAAGATTCCCTAACTCTTACCCTTTTCATTCTCGGTAGCCGAAATGTCGAAATAGGCCTTTCACGAATTTCCCCAAAACCTTGACCGCTCGCCACGTGTCCTCCTGTTGGACGGTCAATATGCTTTTGGGATTTTGTGAGTCGGGACTTCTTGTCTCCCTATCGTTCCTCCTCGAACTTCTGGTATCCGAAACCCCGATGGCTCTTGGATTTCTGCACAAGATCTGATGGCCCAGATCTCTTTCTCCCTTGTGTGCTCTTCTACTGCTGCCTGGATGTAGGTTTGATGGTCCAGATCTCACCTCCAGTGCTTGAATCAATAACAGTTGTGCTCTCCTAATCTCACGCTTCTTCCTTCCCCTTGGAATATTTCTTGTTCCAAAAAGGCCTCGGCCTTTGTCTTTGCTACGAAGCCTGTATCCTCAGCTCCCTCTTGTGTTCTAAGGACGCTCCTCCTCTTGAGCTTTTGGGACTTGTGAACCCTTGAAAGGTTTCCCCGACTTTCTACACTCCTTGCAGGTATAACTCTGTGTGCAAAGGCACTCTTCCTCCTGAGCTTTTGAACTTGAGACAAGTTCACTATGAGTGCACTCCTTGCACTTTCCTTGTTCGATGCACTCCTTGTAGAGATTCTGCACACAACGGTGTTATCCATCCTAATATTTTCCTATATCTCTAACCTGAAAGGGTCTCTGTCCCTTTCTTTCCTTGAAGGGATATAAGTGCCCTCTGGCGATTTATGCTCAAGCACTCTTTGTTGAGCCTATAGGGTGTTCAGTAACCCTGTGAAGATCTTCCCCTTACTCTTCTTCTTCTTTGAACTCAAAACGGAGTTCTTCTCAGTGCACTCCTTGCACTCACTCGATGCCCTCCTGGCAGAGCTTCTATAGAATCCTCGATGACCCTGTCTTCTTACTGAACTCGAAATAGATTTCCTTTCGTGCACCTCTTTCACACGCTCAATGCCCTCCTAGCAGAGCTCTACAGAACCTCAGACGTTCTATCTTCCTCCTCTGTGCTCTCCTCTACATAGTTCTCACCTCCAAGGTGTTCAACAACCTTGAGGCTTCTCCCTGAGTCAGTGACTTCCACTGGTGCACCCTCCAGGAAGGTCTTTGTCTGAAATTCCGTAGAATTCATAAGTGCATCCCTTGCACTGGCTTATAAAACTCGCAGTGTTCTTTCATGCAATCTTACATGAAACCACAAAGAACCCTGACCTGGAATAAAAGAGCTCACAAATAGGAAAATCTATCTGTCCCTGCAAATGCACATCTAACATATATCTACAACATAAAATAACACACATAAAGACATTCATTCATAAACACAGAATCGTTGCAGGAAAAACTGCTCTTGTTTATATTAATTCAGGAATGCCTCTTTACAATCTTTTTTGAGCACGGACTGTAACAGAGTCTCGACTCCTTCTCTCTTCTCTATTATGTTCTCTTCTAAAAACTACAAAAATGAGATCTGAGATCTTTTACATGAGGGGGCTCTTTGAGCTCTTCCCTCCAAGCTACCTACTCTATTCAATTACATTGAATTACATTGAATGGGTTGTCTAGTCTGAATCAGATCTAGATCCCAGCCTTACAATCGTTTAAGGCAACTTTTTCTAAAGCATGTGCACATGCATGGATTTTGACTCTACCAGCCTTACAACATTTAATACAAATTCAAATTTTGAAAATGTGAGAGGATTGACGCCTCTCCTCCTTGAATGCACACTTTGAATGTGTTGTTGGTTACTGCATAGCTAGCTTTGGAGTGATTCTCCTGCATCATACTCCTCTGCTGTGAAAAATTCATGAGCTCCTACTCATGAGCTTCCCAACATGGCTGTTGAAATCCTCCTGGATCCCAAATAGTTCTTTGGAGCTGTTCATCTGCTCCATCTCTTTGCTACTGCTGCTGCTACATCTATTGCACTGCTGCTATGGTAGGTTATTCTTTTCTCATCTCCCCTTCACTGGCAGTTTCTACTGCTGACCTCAACATCAACCATCTGATTCCCTCAATCTCCTCGTCCAGCTAATCTATTGGCTAGCTCTCTTTATGTAGTCTCCTTAGCTACACTTCTTCTCTATAAATGTGTAGATCAACTAGATCTCCCATGCCATCTTCTTCCTCTATGGCCTCAACTTGCCACCCTGCTACAAAACTCAACTCTGTAGTCTTATCACTGAGTCTCTTCTCAAATTCTTCTTCTAACCGCTCTGCTATTGCGAGTTCTCCTGCTGGTGCATCTCCATCTTCCTCCAACTGCTCCTTGGGCTGGTATTTTCCCTTTGTCTCCAACCTGATCTATTGGATGTGCATGCCTTGCACCTTCACCCTTCTCTCCAAGGCTTCAATCTCTTCACACAGAACAACAAAATCTATGTTGTTTGCTTCCTCCTCTTCTTCTTCTGTAGTCTCCAGTACTACAGTTACCTTCTGTTCGACTCCCTGGCCAAAAATTTTGAGCCATTCCAGCGAATGCTCATCTTCTTCTGCTACAAGCTCTAGTGCTGCAGTCATCTCCTTTTTAGCTTCTCGGCTGAAAAATTTGAGCATTTCAGCTGAATGATCTTCTTCTCTTGCAGGAGAAAACATCAGTGTCTACTCCATTTCTTCCTCTTCATTGATAGTCTTTGTTGGTTGTCTTTCTTCTGTTGCTGCATCGGCAACACAATTTTTCGCCTCAGCTGGGCGATGTGGCAAGAATACCTCTATTCCCCCAATCATCCGAATGCTCTTCTAGTATTCCTCTGTCATCTTTTCATGCTGATATGAACTCACCTCTGTGCTCATCTTCTCTCCCTTGCCCACCTAGTAGTATGGGATTTCCTCTCTGCCCTCCCGGTAGTCTATGAGATCCTCCAAAGATCTCATCTTATTTCCCTCCTGACAATCTGAACTTTCTTCACTACCTTCCTAGAAGTTCACGAGATGTTCTAATGATCTCCTTCTATTGCCCACCTGGCAATTTGAAAGTCCATCTCTGCCCACTTGGCAGTCTATGAGATCCTTTCCTAATCTTATATCATTTCCTTCCTGGCAAATGGGAATTTCTGTGCTGCCCTCCTAGCAATCTATGAGATCCTCTAATGATATCATCTCATTGCCCACCTAGCAATTGGAAAATTCATCTCTGAGGCTTTCAGCATACCTCAACCATCCTCTCAATAGTCTTCACTGTCTTCTGGCCAACAATTTCTTGAATGGCCACTTCACCTTTGTTTTCATGGGCCATTCATATACCCATCGTGGCTTTGCATCCTGATGCATCCACAGTGCAAGCTCTTCCATTCTCGCCCTTATCTCAGAGAGCTCTTCATCCATATCTACTTTCCTCATCCATTGGTGGTCCTTCTTTCCAGTGCATCCCTATCCTTCAGTAGCCATCCTTCCTTGTTAATCTTCCCTCTTGGAAAATCTACTATTGTTACTCTTCAACTGTGAGTGCTTTTAGCCTTCCCTTACAGTCGACCTGACTATTTATTTGTTTTTTCATCCCGCAACAATCTCTTCAATCCTCTTCCTCTGAAATATACAGACAAAGTCCTTCTCTGATACCACACTTACGTGTATCAGACTACTCCTTTCCTTCTAGCTCCCTCTACTTGAAATATACAGACAAAATCAAGATCTGATACTACACTTGATGCAACACCCCCTACCTCAACAGGTCTTCCATGACCTCCCAATCTTAGGATCGTTCTGATTTCTCCTCGAGCCAAAGTGTCTCCTTTAGTTCCCTGATGGAACCTTCAACGAATCTGATCCATAGTTCCTTTCCCAAAAACCCCACCTACACAAACATGCACCAGGTGCGAGATTTCAATTGCACACGGCTTCCACACATGACTGCGACCTTTTTCCAAAACAGGGATTTTGCGTTTAGCGATTTCAGGAACCCTGATGTCAAGAGTCTCTAACTCTTCAATCCCCTAAACTCCGAAATGCCTAAATGCCGAAATTTTGGTCTATGTGACTATGTCCTCTGTGACTGCAACCTAACTCTGAAGGTATGTCATGTTTCGCGACTTCGAGACTTTCAATGTCAAGTGCCCAGCTTCTTGTCCCCAGGATGGCCAAAATGCCGAATCCCGAACTTTTGAAACATGTGACTATAGCCCCACTCCAAAGATATGTCACGTTTCATGACTTTGGGTTTTTCCAACTCCAAGAACCCCAGCTCCTTATCATCAGAAGTGCCAAAAACCCAAACCCTGGTATGCTGAAACCTGTAACCCTGTTCCGTGGCTCGACACTATTCCTCCATCTGCTTTTGGGAATTCACATTTTGGGACTTCACGATCCCGACTGCAATAACTCCTTGCCCCTTCAAGCTCCCGATATTCGAAATACCGAAGTACCGAACCCCGAAATGCCAGTCTTCTGCTCCAAAAGGAGATCAACGACTATGAGCCTCCTTTGATCCGACGACTCAAATATTTTCAAGATTTCATGGGTCAAGAGTCCCTAACTCTTACCCTTTGCATTCCCAGTAGCTGAAATGTCGAAATAAGCCTTTCAGGAATTTCCCCGAAACCTTGACCGCTCGCCACGTGTCCTCCTATTGAATGATCAATATGCTTTCGGGATTTCATGAACCGAGACTTCTTGTCTCTCGATCCTTCCTCCTCGAACTCCCAGTATCCGAAACCCTGATGGCTCCCAGATTTCTGCACAAGATCTGATGACCCAGATCTCTTTCTCCCTTGTGTTCTCTTCTGCTACTACCTGAACATAGGTTTGACAGTCCAAATCTCACCTCCAGTGCCTGAATCAACGACAATTGTGCTCTCCTGAGATCACGCTTCTTCCTTTCCCTTAGAAGATTTCTTGTTCCAAAAAGGCCTTGGCCTTCATCTTTGCTGTGAAGCCTGTATCCTTGGCTCCCGCTTGTGTTCTAAGGATGCTCCTCCTCCTAAGCATTCGAGACTTGTGAAACCTTGAAAGGTTTCCCTGACTTCCTGCACTCCTTGTAGCTATAGCTCTGTGTGCAAAGGCACTCTTTCTCCTAAGCTTCTGAACTTGAGACAAGTTCACTCTGAGCACACTCCTTGTGCTTTCCTTGCTCGATGCACTCTTTGCAGAGATTCTGCACACAACAGTGCTATCCGTCCTGATCTTTTCCTGTAGCTCCGACCTCAAAGGGTCTCTATCCCTTTCGTTCCTTGAAGAGATATAAGTGCCCTCTGCTGACTTATGCTCAAGCACTCTTTGCTAAGCCTACAGGGTGTTCAGTAACCCTATGAAGATCTTCCCTTGACTCTTCTTCTTCTCTGAACTCAAAATAGAGTTCTTCTCAGTGCACTCCTTGCACTCACTCGATGCCCTCCTGGCATAGCTTCTATAGAATCCTTGGTGACCCTGTCTTCTTATTGAACCTGAAATAGATTTTCTTCCATGCACCTCTTGCACACGGTCGATGGCCTCCTGGAAGAGCTCTACAGAACCTCAGACGTTATTTCTTCCTCCTCTATGGTCTCCTCTGCACAGTTCTTACCTCTAAGGTGTTCAACAACCTTGAGGCTTCTCCCTGAGTCAGTGACTTCCATTGGTGTGCCCTCCTGGCACATCTTTGTCTGAAATTCCGTAGAATTCAGAAGTGCATCCCTTGCACTGGCTTACAGAACCCACAGTGTTCTATCATGCAATCTTACATGAAACCACAAAGAACCCAGACCTGGAATCAAAGAGCTCACAGATAGGAAAATCTATCTGTCCCTGCAAATGCACATCTAACATACATCTACAACATAAAATAACACACATAAATACATTCATTCATAAACACAGAATCATTTCAGGAAAAACTGCTCTTGTTTATATTAATTCATGAATGCCTCTTTACAATGTGTTTTGAGTGCAGACTGTAACAGAGTCTCGGCTCCTTCTCTCTGAACTTTATTCTTTTCTCTTCTAAAAACTACAAAAATGAGATCTGGGATCTTTTACATGAGCGAGCTCTTTGAGATCTTCCCTCCAAGCTACCTACTCTATTCAATTACATTGAATTACATTGAATGGGTTGACTAGTCCAAATCAGATCTAGATCCCAGCCTTACAACCATTTAAAGCAACTTTTTCTAAAGCCTACGCACATGCATGGATTTTGGCTCTACCATCCTTACAACATGTAATACAAATTCAAATTTTGAAAATGTGAGAGGACTGGTGCCTCTCCTCCTTGAATGCACGCTTTGAATGTGTTGTTGGTTGGTGCATAGCTGGCTTTGGAGCGATGCTCCTGCATCAACATGACAGCCCGTTGGAAAGGTATTTTCGAGAACTACACATTATGCCATCAAACTCTAACTCCATCTATAGATTGACTATGGCAAGCCAAAAAAACACTATTTAGGGCCCCAAAATGGCTCTAGAAGTACAAAAATATGTACTGACATGAAAAATTCCAAAATGAGTCAGTTGAATTAGGTGGGCGGCCACCAATCTCCACCTGGAAACTATGTAGGGATTTAGACAACCCCTAAAGTGTAGAACCCATAATTACAAAGAATTACACAAGAACGTGTTGAGCTACAAACTGTCAAGAGGAGCCAGTTGGAATAGGTGGGTGGCCACCAATATCCACCTGGATCATATACTTTGTCCATAAAAAAGAAACATTTTTCTTTGTCCATTGATGCAAAGGCAATGCAATTTTAGAAAAAACTAGGGATGGATTTAGAGTATAAGTTTACAAGAACAAGAAAACTCCTTAACTCAGTGTAGTGGAAGGAATACCCCAATCGATTAGAACATTAACCTTAGTAGGATCCTGCCTTAATTCCATGTGCATAAATTGTAAATCAAGTTAAAAATTGGTGTTTGAGAAAAAAAATTTGATACATTAGCATATAACATATTTTGTTGAAGTATGCAAAAAAATTGTTCCAAGTGTTGGACATGTTCCTTCCAAGTTTTGGAGAAAACAAGAATATCATCTAAATAGATGATAAAAAACTTGATTAAGGGAAGTTTATGAAAATTTCATTAATTAATATCATAAAGGTACTCGAGGCATTAGTGAGCCCATAAGGAATCACAAGCTATGACCTTAGGATAATTGACTTCAATAACTACATGACCTTAGGAATTGTGACCTTACGAAATTTAATCTCAAGAAATTTGACCTCGGGAACTATGACCTTGGGAGCTATGACCTAAGGAACTATGATCTAAGAAACTATGACCTTAGGAATTTTGACCTCAAGTACTTTGACCTTTGGAACTTTGAGCTTAGGAAATATGAACTCAAGAACTTTGACCTTAGGAAATAGGACCTGAGGAATTATGACCTCGATATTGTTGGAATACTGAGAGGGGGGGCGAATTAAATGAGCACTTTTACCACTTTTAATTACAATATATAAAATTCAATCTTATCAGCAGTATATCATCAATGTATCATCTATTCAATATATCATGAGAATATAAATATAAGTAGCATCACATCAAATACACAATACACCAAAATTTACGTGGAAAACCAAATGAGAGAAAACCATGAAATGCTTTCTTATATATCAAAGAATACATTCATTGGAAGCACCAACTTCCCAATTATCCAGTTGCAACTAGAAGGAGGCTACGAACCACTATTTAAAAGCTCCAACCTGAAGGAAGCTACAACTCCCTGAATTATCTAGTTCTAACCAAAAGGAGGCTACAACCCCCTGATTCTCAGGCTCCAACTTAAAGGAAGTTACAACTCCCTGATTTCTCCGGCACTAACCGAAAGGAGGCTACAACCCCCTTTCCTTTCCCTGTCCTATCGTCCATAATATAAGTGTATACCAGCTCTCACTACCACAATCATTTTCGTTGTCGTTGTCATCGTCACTGCCACTGTCACTACCACTGTCACTGTCAACCTGTCATATCAACTTGTCACTGACCAACCTGTTGAGCCTGTCACTGTCACTGATACTCAACCAGATCCTCTCACATGGATCATATACCAATGACACCTCTCAACTAGATATCAAACATCACCAACACATGTCTCGACCAAGCATGTACCAAACCATTAACATGCATCATACCAAGCATTAATAATGTACCACAACCTGTACGACAACACATGCATCAACCATGCACCAGTTCACATGTACAACAAGTGTATCAACCATGCACCAACACATGTACCATGTACCTCAACCATTAACCATGTACATCAACCATCAACCATATACATCAATCATCAATTTTGTACCAACATATGAATCAATGTATAAACCAAAACCTCAAGCATGAAGAAAATATGTTAATTGAATTTACTCAATGCACATTTCAAAAATAAAAATAAACTCTCACATACATGGCTTTGTACAACTCCTAAAATCATTTATATACGTACACATAACTTAGAATGATATTTTAAATAAATGAAGTATTATTCATTTAAATATAATTTCATTTATTTAATTAAAGGGAACATTCATGAGTAAAATAGATTTGATTTTACTATTATTCATTTAAATATAATTTCATTTATTTAATTAAAGGGAACATTCATGAGTAAAATAGATTTGATTTTACTATGCAATTTGAAATAGAA